>SNQJ01S0188323.1:3463-18353 GCA_010110895.2 Picea sitchensis | reverse complement strand
AATAATGAGTCATATTTATATCAAACACTATTGGGTCCATTACCCAAAACTTTGTGCTACGGGTCTTTCTTCAAGGGTTGACATCAATGACAACCAACCTTAATCAACACACTCATATTACACTCCTACCCAAGTTTTGAAGATTTTGAAGTTGTTTCTCGAGCTCTGAAGATCTCATCTCCAGCCATCAGGGTGTATCAGCTTCTAGAAGATGGATACTCTATATGTATATCTTTTCGATTTCAATATGTAGCCCCATTGTGTATTGTTCGCGGCTACTCTTTATATAGTTATATGACATGGATCTACAGTGTATTTGGTTGGTAGGCATAATTCTATTTTATCTCAAGCATGGGTATGCCCGCCTCGGTGGGATAGTTGTTATTTTGCAGACGGAACCTCCCGGTTCCTGATCCTTGGGCTCAATTGTTCGGCACATCAGTAAAGATTGGTAATGTATTTTGGCCATTGGATGCTCTTCTGACCTCACACATTAGGGGGAATCTGTTATAACCCTAATTTGCACCATACATGATTACCTGGCATCAGGCCATCTCAGATCCTTTCTTTGCCAAAGAAATGTTGAACAACTCTTTAAAAATCCTCTTTTACAAAGGACCACACACCCTACTCCATTACTTCACGCGTGTACACGCTAGCTGACCTCAAACAGCCCGCGTGGACCAACAAAAGCACGAAAAAAGGAAAGTTGTCGACAGAACACACAACTCTACGTGAGTTAACTAAAACTCCTAGCCATGCATGGCCGAGGGTTCATCCAAATACCTAGCTTCTAGCCTATAAAAGAAGGGCTAGGGGTCCTATTTGGAAGAGGAAAAAATATAGCAAAGAAAATCTGCCCATTTGCCTATTCCCATTGTCTCAACCCTTTAGACATCCTTATGCCATAAAAGAGACAAAGCAAAGAAGTTAGAGGACATTTGAAGAGGAGCCCAGGATCAGGTTCATGGAGCGGTGGCCAGTATCAACTTTTTGTAAGTTGACTCATTCAAATTAATAAAGAAAATGCTTTTCTCATGCTAATTCATGAGTTATTCATAATTTGTTAAGTACATGTTTGAATTTCTAACCTGTTAGTCTATAGGTAAGATGCACGTGTAGTTGTTTCTTGTCTTGTATGCAGGTCATCATTGGAAAGGAGAACTACGAACAAGTGGTCAAGTGCGACAAGGGATCGACATCAAACGCCTAGAACGAGGTAGGTTGATCTAGCCATGTTTTACTAAAAAGAAATAGGATTTAAGTCTGGGGACGAAGGTAGAAAGTAGATTTTCTCTTGGTCATATCTGCATGCAAAGCATAACCCTATTTGCTAGTTCGTAAGGAGATTTCCCTCACAACAGGCATCCTCATGTATATACATATAGTCTATGTGTTGAATGATTAGGAGTTTAAAAGTGATGCAAGAGCATCGCCATCAACAATTGAAAAGGCCAAGTGGAGAAAAACTCATCACCCAACGTGCACATTTCAAATCAGTTTTGATCCCAAGGAGAGCGCATCATTTATATTTTGAAGGCATTGTGAATTAAATCTTTTAAATGTTTTGAGGCAAGAGCCATCACATAAGGCTGCCAAACATTGTAATCATCTTAATTATCTATAGGTTTGTACAGATTTTGAGCATCAGTTATTATCTAGTTTGTAAATGCTCATTCAATGTAATAGTCCTTAGTAGATGAATGCACTAACATAGGATAGCGCTAAGGTAGTCTAGAGGGAAGGCTCGAGAAGCCTCTCTATGTATAAATATATGTAACCGATGCACAAATGAGGTTGTTGAATATTATTGTTATTATTTCTAGTTATTGTAGAGAGCCGGAGGGAGCTGTATGAGTCCACGTACATACTTTACTGAAGGAATACAAGAAGAGAGGTTTCATTCCAAATTTATGTTGTTGTATTCATCCGATTTCATTGATTACATGTCATGTTTCTTTCTGGTTTATATGTTTTGTGTGCTTGAGTATGCATTTCATGGTTAAGTGTCAGATCCTTTGATGTTACATAAGTTTCAATTGTTTCTCTTCTGAGAGTTCTAGTGCAAGGAGTGCATAGTGCACGTAAGGAGTGTGAAGGCCAAGTTGAGATTGAATGAAAAGCACAGAAGAGGTAGCATGAAACTTTGTAGAGGAAGTGCAAGGAGTGCATAGTCTCTTAACAGAGAGAACATTTGAAGAAGACCCATGCAATGTGTGCGTAGAGAGATTTTCGAAAAAGAATATCTACGTTGAAAATATTTTAGAGGTTCAAAGGACATAAGGATTGCGCCAGAGGTCTGAAACACCTCAAGGAACTAATCTCTTTAAGGATAGAGACCAAATTCCTTGAGGAAGAATTTTATTTGTTTTAAGGGTCGAACGGATAAGATCCATTGAGAAGGATCCAGGATCTCTCATCACCGTCAGATATGGAGAAGTAGCACGAGGTTTAACTTTGTAAGTTGTTAAGACTTCATGTATCCAAYGTAAATGTTTGTTGGATGCAAAGGAGATGGAACCCMCAGAGTTGCAAAGTCTGGAGTCGATCTGAGCCATTTCTCACAAGAGGACAYGTGGAGGAAGGAGATTTCCTTCGACATTTCTATGTTTTGGAGATACAAGGGGTCTCATTGTGTGAATGTCCAAACTCCAAAATACTAGAGTAAATGAAGGTCTTCCATCTATCGATACGTAGGGACYGTTGATTTGGGTCCTTCGCGATTTCGCTAGTCCGACACTCTAGAGGTTTTAAAAGTGTAATATATCTGGAACCCCTAAATCACAGAGTCTGAGAGTGAATCGTGGCCATTGGACGATGGGAAGGAGTGATCCTTTTATTTCTCGTTGTGTGTGTTCGTCGGTCCACCGCTCCGGTGGAATGGTGGAGTGGCACTTCGAAGAACCCCGAAGCCAGAAACCATGAAGTGGGGTATAAACCGTTGATATGGTAGGAGAAGAGGATTCATTCTATCTAATYTGGTGTTCGACTCTCTGGGAGCATGCCATGTTGGAACGTGTAGAATTTTTGAAGACCAAATTCCAAAAAACAATCCACACCATAGATTGGARAAGATGTTTTGATTCGTTGATCCTTGTTGTGGTTCGATGTTTCGTCACTTCGGTGTTCTAAAGGATTGGAGTATTACTCTGTTGGGAATCMTGAAGCTAGATAGCTCTGAAGTCTTGAATTCTTTTGAGGCTTATGGTTTAGCCCACTATTTTTGGCCCACAGTCCCAGGTAGGGATTTCTAGTGCTCGGGGACCCCCAAAAAGAATATTTTTCATTTGGGAAAGAAGGTTTAAGGAACGTGTAGTGGATTTGAGGGCTCAGAAGCAACCTATGAGCTGATTTAGCTCCCTAAGTCGATCAATCCTAGACCGGGAGTTCACGCAGGCCCCGAGAGTGGGTGTGGGTCTGCATCAAGTGGTGTCAGATAAAAAATTTAGCTATGTCGGAAAAGGAATATTCAAAACCATGTCTCCCATGAGGCATAGAGAGAGAGTAGTGGAAAATGAAACCATGGGAGAAGAAATGAGGAAACTCTATGTGAGATTGGATTCCATGGAGACAATTCAGAGGAGATCACCTGATGCTAGTGACATCAGCGGGGCCGAGAGTGAAGAAATGGAAGTAGAAGGAGCCGCAGGAGAAGAAGATGCAGAGGAATGCTTGTTGAGATTTGTTGTAAAAATGGGGGCCAGAGTAAAAATAGAAGTCTCGATGTATGAAGGAAACTTGGATGTTGAGGAACTGTTGGATTAGGTAAGTGCTTTGGATAATTACTTTGATTATGAGGATGTCGATGATGAAAATAAAGTGAAGCATGATGTTACCAGATTGAAGGGACATGCAGTGCTATGGTGGGGTGAACTGCAAGATGAAAGAATATGGAAAGGTAAGTCCAAAATAAAAAGTTGTGATAGGATGGTATCTAAGTTAAAAGATAAATTCATACCCAAGGAATACCAAATAAATCTGTTTAGGAGGTTGCATAACTTGAGATAGAAGGCATTGTCAATGAAGGAATGCACTGAATAATTTTACAAATTGAACATCAGAGCAAGGCATAGGGAGAGTGATGAAGAAAAAGTTTCCAGGTATATTAATGGCCTGATATATGAAATACAGGATGAAATCACCATTATGACGATGAGAATGGTGGAAGGCTCCTATCAGGTGGCACTGAAAGTAGAGGAGAAGCTAGGCAGAAAATAAAGTCAGCCAAACATAGGAAAAAGTCCAAGTTGTGGTACAGGAACTGTCCGACAGAAATTCTAGAAACCCATAAATGAAGATGGAAATTATCATGGTCAGAATGAAAGAGGAGGAAGTTCCCGAAGGGGAAAATATGGTGGCATAAACTCATTTTCTTGAGGAAGAGGAAGAGGTAGAGGAGGAGAAGTGAAATTCTATGCCTGTGGAAATACATGGCATATGTCTTGGGAATGTCCTGATAGGGAAGGATATGGAGAAGATCACATTTCTAAAGAACATAAGAGGAATGTGGAGTCATAAGAAGCAAAATATGGGAAATCCCTCATGATGAGGAATCTCTCTTAAAATCAAATAAAGAAGGAAAATATTCAGTTAAGAGAAATAATATGTTCAGGACTTCTTGCAAGACCAAAGACATGTTATGAAAACTGAGTACGGATAGTGGGAGCACTTATAATATGGTATCCACATAAATGGTGGAAAATATGGAGCTGGAGACAACTACACATATGAACCCGTACAAGGTATCGTGGCTACATAAGGGACACCAAGTCATGGTAAGTCGGAATGCAATGTTGAATTTAAGATAGGAGGTTATAAAGATGAAATTTTGTGTGATGTCATACATATGGAACTTTTCCATTTTTGGTTTGGAATACCATGGCAATATGACAAAAATTCCATATTGATGGGAGAAAAAATACTTACACCCTTGATAAGAATGTTCGTACACATATGTTGTTTCCAATGGAGGATAAGAGAGTAAAGGAGGAATCTATCCCAAACATACTTCTCATGAGTGGGAAGGAACATCAGATGCAGTTTTTTGTGGTGAGAAAGCCCAACGTCATCCTTACAAGAACTTTTGTGGATGATCTGCATGTAGCGATTCATGAATTGTTGGATAATTTTGTTGATATTGTGCTAGAACAGTTACCTCATTCTTTACAACCCGTTAGGAGTATCAATCACTACATTGACGTTATTCTAGGAGTGAGTTTACCAAATAAAGAAACATATCGGTTGAGACCTCAAGAAAATGAAGAGGTCGAGGATCAAGTCCAAGAGTTTTTGTATAAAGGTTTAGTCATAGAAAATTTTGAGTCCATGCACAATGCCAACTATGTTAAGTCCAAAGAAATATGGAGGCTGGAGAATGTGTACATATTCAAGAGCTAACAATAATATCACCATTAGGTATATATTTCCTTTACTCAAAATGGATGATTTGTTGGATTTCTTAAGTGGAGCAATTTTTTTTTCCAAGATAGACTTGAAGAGTGGCTATCATCATATAAGAATGAGAGAAGGAGATTAATGGAAGAAAATATTCAAGACGAATGAAGGGTTGTATGAATGGCTTGGCATGCCATTTCACTTGATGAATGCCCCAAGCACATTCATGATATTGATGAATGAAGTACTCAAATATTTCATTGATGATATTTTAGTTTTCAACAAGACTGAAGGATAACATTTGAGACACTTGAACCTAGTGTTGAGGAGGTTGCAGCAGGAGGAGTTGTTGATAAATCTGAAGAAATGTTCTTTCATGAAGACAAAAATCATATACTTGGGTTTTCTGATCTCTTAAAATGAGTTGAAGATGGATCCAGATAAGGTAAGAGAAATCAAAGAATGGCCTTCTCTGA
The DNA here is from genome assembly GCA_010110895.2 of Picea sitchensis. Classification (NCBI taxonomy): domain Eukaryota; kingdom Viridiplantae; phylum Streptophyta; class Pinopsida; order Pinales; family Pinaceae; genus Picea; species Picea sitchensis. Next base: position 12,483 of record SNQJ01S0188323.1, on the reverse strand, counting down.
GAAGCATATTTGAGGTGAGGATCTTCCATGGATTAGTGATTTTTCATATAAAATTCGTCCGGAATTTCAGTGGAATTTGTACACCCATACTGAATAACATAAAGAAAAAGAATCGATATTTTTATTGGACAACAAAAGATAAAAGAATCTTCAGAGTATTAAAAGAGAACATAATGGAATGATCGATTCTAGTTCTTCCAAATTTTAAGAAGACATTTCGAGTGAGATGTGATGCAAGTGGAGTAGCTATCGGTGCAGTATTCAGACAAGAAAATAATATTGTTTCTTATTTCAGTGAGAAGTTGAATGCCACTAAGAGGAAGTACTCAATGTATGATAAGGAGTTCTATGTTGTAATACAAGATCTAAAAAAATGGAAGCATTATCTTATTCTGAAGGAGTTTGTCTTGTACAGTGACAATCATGCTTTACAATTCATAACGAGACATGAGAAGTTGAACCAAAGACATGCTAAATGGGTAGAATTCATGCAGAATTTTGTTTTTTATATTAAGAACATTAGTGGTAGCACTAAAAAAGTTGTTAATGCTTTGAGCAGGAGTTGTCTAATTATGCAAAAATTTCAAGTGGAGACCTTAGGATTCGAGCACCTTAAGGGAATGTATCATGAAGATCCATATTTTCAAGGGGATTATGAAGCATATGAAAACCCTTTTCTAAGGGACAAAAGTCTGTGGATAGAGTATTTAATCCAAAATGGATTGTTGTTCAAAGGAAGCCAACTATGTATTCTAAAATTCTCAATGAGAGACAACCTGCTGAAAGAAAAATACAGTTGGCATTTCAACCATGATAAAACTTATGCAAAATTGAGTTCTTCATACCATTGGCCATGCATGAGGTCCGATGTGAAGAAATTTGTGGAAATATGTAGAGTATTCCAATATGCAAAAGGGAAGCAACAAAACACTAGTATGTATCAGTCATTTCCTATTCTAGACAGGTCGTGTGATGCCATAAGAATGGATTTTGTGTTGGAATTTCCAATAACCCAGAGGGGGAGTGATTCCATCTTAATAGTGGTTGAAATATTTTCAAAAATCGTGCATTTCATACCATGCTAGAAAACCAGTTATGCTACTCACATATATAATTTATTTTTCAAGGAGGTTGTGAGATTACGTGGCTTGCCCAGAAGTATAGTCTCAGACAGAGATACCAAATTCGTGGGAAACTTTTGGAGAATTATGTGGAAGAAGATGGGGAAAAATGTGTCCTTCAGTTCAACATATCACCCTCAGACAGACAAAAATATTGAGGTTGTAAATTAGAGTTTAGGAAATTTGTTGATAAGTTTGGTCACTGAACATCATAGTGAGTGGGATCAAATTATGCCCCAGGCAGAGTTTTCTTATAATGATTCACCAAACAAAAGGAATGGAAAGAGCCCATTTCAAATAGTGTATGGGATGCATCTGAGAGGAATTTCAGAGTTGATATATTTGAGACATGATGAGTTCTGAAGCGCATGAGCATAGGATTTTTTTGCAGAGATGCATAAGCTTCATGATCAGATAAAAGGACAGCTACATGATATCAATCAGAATTATAAGAGTCGAACGAATCAGAAAAGAAGAGAGGTTCATTTCGAAGTTGGATATCAATTTTTATCCCATCTGAGGAAGGAAAGGTTCCCAAGGGGAACATATAACAAATTAAAGATGAAGAAAATAGGACCATGTAAAATTCTAAGAAAATTTGTTGCAAATGGTTATGAGATTGAGCTACTAGAAAATGTGGGAATATCACCCATATTTAATGTTGTAGAACTATACCCTTATAGGATGGATGATACAGAGGGGATAAATGATCAAAAGGATATCCAGTGGGAGAAGCAGATTTCCAAAGAAAAAAATCCATAAATGGAGAAAATTATACATCAAAGTATCGGTAAGAAGACCATGAGGAAAACTTATTTTGAGTATTTGGTGAATTGGAAAGATCACCCAGCAGAGGATGCTAGTTGGGTAACTGAACCTGATATTTAGGAGCATGGAAAAATGGTGTAGGAGCTTATGGATAGGATTCCATGATTTTTTTTCCATAGTATTATGATGCAGGAGAATCGCCATAAACAATTGAAAAGTGTGAGTGGAGGACAACTCCACACCCAACGTGCACATTTCAAATCAGTTTTGATCCCAAGGAGAGCACATCATTTATGTTTTGAAGGCATTGTGAATTAAATATTTTAAATGTTTTTAGGCAAGAGCCATCACATAAGGCCACCAAATATTGTAATCGTCTTAATTATTTGTAGGGTTGTACATATTTCGAGCATCAATTCTTATCTATTTTGTAAATGCTCATTCAATATAATAGTCCTTAGTAGATTAATGCATTAACTATGATATGATAACACTAAGGTAGTCTGGAGGGAAGTCTCGAGAAGCCTCTGTGTGTATAAATATATGTAACTGATGCCCAAATGAGGATGTTGAATATTATTGTTATTGATGCTAGTTATTGTAGAGAGTTGTAGAGAGTTGTATGAGTCTACGTACATACTTTGATGAAGGAATACACATAGAGAGGTTTGATTCCAAATGTATGTTGTTATATTCATATGAGTTCATTGAGTACATGTGATGTTTCTTTCTGTATGTTTTTTATGTGCCCGAGCATTCATTTCATGGTTAAGTGTGGGAACCTTTGATTTTCCATAAGTTTCAATTGTTTCTCTTCTGAGAGTTCTGGTGAAAGGAGTGCATAGTGCCCACAAGGAGTGTGAAGACTGAGTCAATATTGACTCAGAATATCAGAAGAGGTAGTGTGAAACTTTGCAAAGGAAGTGGAAGGAGTGCATAGTCTCTTAACAGAGAGAAAAGTTGAATAAGACTCATGCAAGGTGTGCGCCGGGCCAACACATAGTCGAAGTGTTTAGGAATTCACAGGGAGGTCGAACGCAAGGATGCGTAGGGAGATTTTCTAAAAAAAATATATAAGTCAAAAATATTTCATAGGTTCAGAGGACACAAGGAGTGTGCCAGAGGTCTAAAACACCTCAAGTAACAAACATCACAAAGGATAGCGACCAAAATATTTAAGGAGGAAGGAGTTTATTTATTTTAAGGGTTGAACAGACAAGATCCATTCATAAGGATCCATGATCTCTCCTCATTGTCAGATATGGAGAAGTAGCATGAGGTTTAAATCTATAAGTCATTAAGGCTTCATGTATATGACATAAATTGTGTGTTGGATGAAAAGGAGGTGCAACCTCTGTAGTTCTGAAGTCCGCAGTCAATCTGATTCATCACTCAAAGTAGGAGACTTGGAGGAAGGATAGGTCCTTCGACATTTTGACGTTCGGGAGATACATAGGGTCTCTTTGTGTGAATTTCCTAATTCCTGAAGACTAGAGTAAATCCAGGTCGTCCATCTATCGAGATGTAGGGACCATTGATTTGGGCCCTTCACGAGTTCACTAGTCCAACAATTTGGAGGTTTTAAAAGTGTTAGACATCCAAAATCTCTAAAGCCCAGAGTCTCGTAACGAATCATGACCATTGGTCGACGAGAAGGCGTGATCCGATGATTTCTCGTTGTGTGTTCGTCGGTCCGGCGCTCCGATGGAACAGTGGAGTAGAACTTCGAATAAACCTGAAGCTCGAAACCACGAAGTGGGTTATCCACTGTTGTTCTGGTAGGATAATAGGATCTGTCCTATCTAGTTCAGAGTTATACTCTCCGGAAGCCTCCGGAAGCATGCCGTGTTCAAACGGGAAGACTTGTTGAAGACCTAACTCTCGAAAACAACCCACGTCGTATATTGGAGCAGATGTTGTGAGCCATTGGTCCTTGTTGTGGTTTGATGCTCCATCACTTTAGTGTTCATAAGGACTCGAGTATTACTCTGTTGAGACTTCCGAAGATGGATAACTCTAAAGTCCCAAATTCTTTTAAGACTTGTGGTTTATCCCACGGTTCTAGGTAGGGATTGCTAGTGCTCGAGGACCCCCGAAAATAAGATTTTTCATTTGGGAAAGAAGGTTTAAGGCCCGTGTAGTGGATTTGAGGGATCAAAAGGAGCATGTGAGTTGATTCATCTCTCGGAGTTGATCAATCCTAGACTAGGAGGTCAAGCGAGCCCTAGGAGTGGGTGGGGTTCTCCATCAAAAATTCTAATATTGTCAGAGATGCATAAGGTTCCTTACATTGGACATCCATGATACTATAAGACAATTTTCGCAGTGAAGAAGATATCATTTTGGCCACGTATGAAAAAGGAAGTTTTTGTTTTTATTTCTAGATGTCTCTAATCTTAGAAGGTCAATGATGAGAACAAACATCCATTTGGTTTTCTACAACATTTTCCCATTCCTGAGTGGAAGTGGGAAGTTATAATGATGGATTTTATAACTACGCTTCCTAGGATGACTAAGAAACATGATTCTATTATGGTGGTGGTGGATAAAMTTACTAAAGATGCCCAGTGAAGTCAATTTACAAGGAAACCAACATTGTTGAGATGTACATGTGAGAAATTTWTAAGTTGCATGGTATACCTAATACAATTGTGTCTAACAGAGATTCCAAGTTCACCTTGAAATTTTGGAAARGGATATTCAAAGGATTTGGGAAAAATCTAAATTTGAGCACAACATATCACCCTTAGTCAGATGGTCAAATCGAGAGGGTAAATCGGTTGATTGAAGACATGTTGAGGATGTATGTGATAGATAAGCCATCAAAATGGGAATACTACTTGAATTTCATAGAAGTTTCTTACAACAATGGGTATCAAGCATAGTTAAAGATGATCCCATTTGAATAACTTTATTGTAGAAACTGCATCATGACAATGATTTGGGACAACCCAATAGACCATGTAGTAGTTGGGAAAGATTTTCTCCGAGAAATGGAGGAGAAGATGGTAAATATAAGGAATAATTTAAAATTTACCCAAGACATGCATAAAAGTTGGACATATAAAGGAAAAAACCACAAAGAGTTTAAAGTGGGGGATCACGTATTCTTGAACGTAAAATCTAGGTCTAGCTCCCTAAAGTTGGGAAATTGTTTTAAGTTAGTAGTGTGCTATTGTGGGACATTTGAAATCCTAGAGAGGATTAGTCCTATCACTTATATGATTGCATTTCCTACATCCTTTTGTATTCATAATGTTTTCCATGTGTCATTGATTAAGCAGTACATACTTGATGCTAATCATATTATTGATTGGAATGTGATTCAGGTGGAGCAAGAAGGAGGATTTCAAGTGCGACCCATTTTCATATTGGATCAGAAAATCAAGAAGCTCTAGAATCGAGTCATGGAGATAGTAAAGGTCCAATGGACTTGGTACGGTCCTAAGGATGAAACTTGGGAGCGCAAGGATGCTATATGAGTAGAGTATCCTCATCTCTCTAATTTTTTTTTAATTTTTGTATGTACATGTGTATATTATGCACTAAGGATAATGTATAAATAAGGGGGAGGTGAGTGTAATGTCCATGATCCAATCCATTTGTAATTATAAATATAGGTCGGTGAGTTGTTGGTACTAATTGGTAATGTAATGTATATACATGTTGGTGATTCATTGACACCTATTTTTGGTGTTGTGTGCATCTTGGTAAGTGCGCACATTGCACCATGTTGCTCACACTTGCGCAAGTTCATGGTAATGACCTGGAATTGCACAAAGTTGAAATATGTGTGTGTGATTGTGTGTGTATTTAGGCTAGAGAGATTGTGTGATTATGAGGCTGGTGAGTCGGGATGTAGATAGGTCAGTGCACATATCCATGTAAATATAATCATGTTTATTAATATAATATTGCATCGCTGCATGCATACATAATCAGACAAAAAGAGATGGGGGTCCAACTCCACTAGAAAAGGGAAAAGGGGGGGATATTTTAATAATATTTATGAAAAGTGTAATGTATATAATTATTTTATCCTAAGTTCCCAAGGGTAGGGAACAAGTTACCAAGTGGCTTACAACTAATTCTAAAGGTGACAAGTGTGAAGTGAAAGGAATGAAATATATATTGTTCTCCTTAGTGTATTTTTGGAATTATTGCATTATTATCCATTGTTCAGGAAGAATTCATGTTTTAGGCTCTCATGAGCAGAAGGGGGTCGAACTCTATGGAAAATTTGATTATTACCTTATCTGCACAGAGAATCTTGTAAAGAGTTGCATTACTATAACCAATGTTTTTGTTGTTGAGGAGGTGGGTTGTTAGTCCTATGACGAATCTCTCTAGGTGAGATATTGTTTATTGAGGAAACAGGTTGTCATACCCATGAACATACTCCCTCAATGATATTTTTTCTAATAGTTTTTCCCTGGTGCGATGGGCATTAGTTTTAGGGCTTGGACACTTCCTTTCCAACTTGTTGTTGGTAACTTTGGAAGGGAAGTGGGGTAGCTGAAGGAATGTGGAGAAGAGAAGGGCCACACTTCCTTGGGTGTGATAGGTGTGTGGGGAATGAGGGAATATGGTCTAGTTGGATTAGCGGGCACCTAGGACTGAGATTTTTTTTTGAGATTTAGACCTTATCTTGTCCCTAGAAGTCTTTTTCCCTGGTGGAGTTTGAGTCATAGCTTAGGAGTGAGCTGTTACTGAAATATTATGAGCAACAAAGTCTACGACTCAGGGGAATGTGTGAGTTATGCGCGTAGTTGGTGACTATCATAAAAGATATTTTTTCTCTATGTGCTTGTCTTGTTTACTTTTTTCATATTAATCTATGTTTGACATGGGTTAATTATTGTATGTAGTCTCATATAAGTAATTATTATTATTCTGTTTAATTTTTCTTTCATGTGTAAGTATGTTACTTATATCCTCTATTTGTAGTTGTGCATGAGTATGTAAGTTGATKATAGCCTTATTTGTTAAGTTATGTTTTGAAATTGGTCATGAGTCTTGAGGAAATAATTGAATGGTTGGGTGTATAGGAAAGTAGCCTATGTTCATCAAGAGTCTATAATTTGTGTGTTCATATAGGGAATTAGTTTTTTCACAAAAGGAAATACAAATTGGCATATGACGATGTAACACACCCAACCACCTAAGTGGATTTTAAGGAAATGGGGTATTAATTTTTTTTTCCCTTCAAACATCTTAGAAATTACCCTTTCGATGGCACCATCGTCTTCTACTAGTCAAGGGGTTTCCAACAACTATCGTCACGCCCAAAACTAAGCTCTATATATAAATTTATGGTAGCCCAAATTTATTGGCCAACTCACTACCATGTGTCATCCAGACTCATTCCTTTCCCTACGTGGCATTCACATGGCATACAGAGGTAACTACCATGCTCTATGGAAGGAACATGGCACCATCATACTCTCATTTGGCCAATTATTTACCAGACCTTTTCTATCACTTTCAATCGCCATAAAGGTCCTCCCATTAGGGTATTTCCATGACATTTTATTCTGCACACTATGATATCCAAGTCCAACCATAACCTACTACAAAAAATTAGATGAATTTAAGGACTTAGCGAAAGACAGTTGATATTTCATCAGAGTTCTTCAATTATGCCTTCTACTCTCAACAAGTGCCATCACCTATGTGATCAAATGTGGCATTATCCACATCATCTTCTTAAACCTTCAACTACAAATCAATGGTATGGGTTGAATTCACGGTCCCTCATATCTTGGTATATTGACATTCTAGATAACTTCTCGACATTTCCCCATTGGAGAATCTCTAGCTATTCCACTCTGAATAACACTTCACAATGGACGATGCATATTTTCTCTTGGAGCGTCTCCTATCCTGACATACCAACGGTCAACATTTCAACTCATATATCCTTCCTCAGAGTGTAAATCCTTGTTCCATTCCACAAAGGGCCTTGTGGTGGATGGTCAATATCTCCCCTCGGAGCACCTCTATCCGCAATGGATCAACGGTCTATATTAAACCAAGGATCTTCAACAACTGAGTGTATACTCGTAACCCACTTCGAATAACACCCTATGATAAAAGGTCATCAATCCTTCACTAGAGATCTAATGGCATGGGTTAGGGCACTTGTCTTAGGTATGAAACAGACAGGGCTCGTATTTGGCCATTTCTATGAATTACAAAAAGACACATGTCCAACTATGTGCACGTCGCTTGCCACCTGTATGAAAATGTGGCCCAACCACCTAGTTGTGCAACGTGGCACTCATAATCCAATTATGAGGTCCTGTATAATAAAACCCAATTCTACTTGACACATGGCCCAATTTCCACNATGTCCAACTATGTGCACGTCGCTTGCCACCTGTATGAAAATGTGGCCCAACCACCTAGTTGTGCAACGTGGCACTCATAATCCAATTATGAGGTCCTGTATAATAAAACCCAATTCTACTTGACACATGGCCCAATTTCCACTTGACATGTCGACCAATCGCCGCACACCACATGAAAAAATTGCAATTTGACATGTCAACATCGGGCGTATGGTATTCCTCAACTCCTAGGCTTAAATATCAAAGCCAATGACCCTAGTTAATTCATTGTGTCAATATTGAAGACTAATATTTAATATTCTTTCTCACTAATCTATGGTCAAGATTGATCCTCGAAGCACTCCCATCAGATTTCCTTTCCCACCGAGACCACCACTTATTTCGACCAGCCCTCTCCTATGAATGGTCAATATCTCTCAGTGCTTAGATATAAAGGCTAAGGTGTAAGAAGAACTTTTAAGACCCCTTTCACCCAACGAGGTCCATGCTCAACCCATTGGCCATCTGACTATCACCACACATAATCCTAAGGGACATACAAGATACCACGTTCGCATGACATGTCCTCATGATATCATCGTCCCCCTTTGTCCCCTCCTCAGGATAGATCATAGATCCAATGACTGAGGTTTCTCCTCAGACTCAACCTATTATATGGTCGAGATCACTCTTCAAAATCATACCATTAGCATCCCTCATTCACTCCATACTTGGGAATTCAAACTTACTAAAATCTCATCAATAGTGGAAATATCTCCACCCGCAGATCCTACACTTGATA
>SNQJ01S0188321.1:7594-23973 GCA_010110895.2 Picea sitchensis | reverse complement strand
CTAATGCATATATAAGAGGGTTATAATGATCAAATATGACACATACCATGATACCTTGTACCAATTACCTCATGGAGCAAGAGTCCTCTCCGATGCAAGTCCAAGCCGGTGGTGATGGAGGTTGTTGCTGCTGATAGGACAAATCTGGCGAAGAAGAAGAAAGATGGGCCCTCCAGGGCCATGCTCAGGTCAATCCTGCTCTCAGTACTCCATGTCTAGGACCAGTGGGCCTCGAGACACGATCTCCTAGTTATCCCTAGATATCGGGGATAACAGGACCTTAGCCCCCCTTTTCTTAATCCACACATATATTATGAATTATTCATGGAAATGTAGGTATTATAATATCCATGAACTTTCCATGTGTTGGACATGGTGTTATAGTGTTGGCATTGATCTCTAATAAGGACAATATTATCAATGATTGGACATAGTATTATATTGTTGGAATTGAGGTCAAGAAGATCAATATGGTATTATCATTATATGTCTTTGAGATCCTAAAAGCTCAGGAGAAATAACATAGTAAGTTGCACATAAGATATAGTGTGAGGTGTAGAGGAATCTACCTAAAGCTTAGGAGAGGCAACATATTAGATTGCACGAGATTAGAGCATGGAGGAAAGCTCAGGAAAATGAGTACCTTAAGGAAGTGCTATTGGGATCTAATTCCCAAGAAATCAACTAAAGAAGACACCCTTAGAACTGTGAGGAAACTTTGTTACAGTTGGGGGGATATGAAAATCGTCAATTACTAACCAAAATGCACAGATCAATGATCTTGGTTCAGTTGGAATCCAAGTATAAAGCCAAAGAGGTTAGGAGGAATTTTGTTCATTGATGAAGTTTTCAGGACAGTCCAGGACTGTTAGATTGAGATTAAGCAAAAAGCTAGGAGAAATTAAATCCCAATTATCAGATCAGGATAAATAATCCTCAACCATCAGATCAAAGTAAAGGGAAGGAGATGGTCAACTCTAATGCTGACCACTTCGGCGAAAAGGAGTCAAGAACAAGGTAAGTTTACCAGAAGGCTGAATCCCTGGAGTCATGAACTCCCATCAACCGTCGTATCAGGAAATCCCCTCAACCAGTGATTTATTCAGAGCACGCCAATAAAGGACACGGGCAACTCCAACGCTAACCACTCTGGAGGAAAGGGGTCTAGAACAGGTAAAATAACTTGAAGGTAAGAGCCCCAAATTCTCGAAATGAATGAGGGCCATACGATCTGGGCAATGCATGATGACCATTGAATAAGGATAGGAGAGTCCAATTATGGTCAACTTCGGTGCTGACCACTTCGGCAAAAAAGGGTTTAGAACATGTAAGTTCACCCAAAGGCCAGAGCTCTGAAGTCACAAAGTAAGACACATGGCACACACATTAATATCCCACGTCATCATAATCCACGTTAGTAGGACCACATTGGCAAGGACACATGGCACATATAGATGGTGACAAGTGTCAAGGTCCAATTCTCATTTTAGGTATACATAAGTCACAAATCTAAGTGACACGTGGCAGCCACTTGGCCAGTGCCACATCAATAGTGACGTTAGCAAGTTATGTCACTCTGGGAGTATGTCCTTCAAGGATATCTAGTTTCTCCCAACAGCAACTGGTCGAAGTGTCGAAGGATGAAATAACGTTGGTCATTGATTTATGATTCTCAAGAATCTTTCTTGGTCGTTGGATTAAGCAAGTGGAATAGGGTGAGCATGGACCATTGACCGACAGCAAGCGGTCACCACCATTCTGTGACTTATTCGGTAGGTAAAGCTTTGGAGGGATTGAACTACTTCATAGATCGAGTAGCCCGAAGTCTCGGATTCATGAATAGCTGAATAGCTGAACAATAGGAGCTCTTTTGTACCTAAGCCCACGGTCCTAGATCCTATACTTGTGAAGGTTATTAGAGAAAGGAACTATTGATGAGCACTCTGGTGGTATTTTCTTTGGAGGAGTTGGGAAGCTACAAAAGCCGAAGTCCCGAAGCTCTGAAATCTGAAGTAAACGAGAATCGTCCACTCAACTATTGATTAAGTCATGACCATCAATTTGTTTGAAACCTATGGACAAGCCAGGATCGTCCATCTAACAAAAGATCAAATATCAACCGTCCAATCTAATTTGACGAAATGTAATCTGGGAGGATTGAATCATTGAAAAGGGTAGAAGTCCCAAAGGACGAAGTTCCGAAGTAATGACAGTCGTCCATCTCAACATGCAATTAAATGTGACCATTGATATTTATATATTATTAAGCACTCGCTTGTCTTAGCCGCTGATCACCACCTATGGTCGTATGGAGCAAAGGTCCCGAAGTGTTTCTATGCAAAATTTAACACACAGAGTAAGAATTTTATCTAGGTCAAGAGGGAACGTTGAACCAAATAGGATCTGGATTTTTTCTTGATTGATATTAAGTGATCACATATATACAATGCATTGGAAAGCTAAATCGAAAAATCTCAAATATTATCTATTGAAGTATTGGGGGTGCAATAAAATCTTAATAAGGAAATAAAAAGGCATGAGACCGAGTTAAAAGAAATCGATCCATACCTGTGATCGATTTATGAAAATTACTCTCACCAAATTGAAAAGCCTTCATGATAATATTTGAATAATAATAGAGAAAACAAATGTTATTATTGTTAATTTAAATGAAGAGGCATGATGATCCAAACGAAGTGACACAATGACTCATAGATCACACCAGTTGGAAGACTAGATAAATGAGAAAGAATGGTGAGAAGAAAGTGCCTCTGGAGTCTAGATCAGAAGATCAAAATGGAAGTAGAGTCCAATAAGAAGAACTGATGATTCTTATGAAGGGAGGGTGGAATGGAGGAGAACATAAGGATTCATATCCTTTACTAAGTAAAGTGTAAATTAAGGGAGTTGGTGCTTCCTAGGGTTGTCGCCCTAAAGATAAGGGAGTTGGTGCTTCCTAGGGTTGGTGCTTGTTGCGCCTCTTTCGTCACCTTAGTGAGAAAAAATAGAGGTGCTTGCAAGATTATTTGGGTTTGCTAAGCAGGACAACTGTAAGGAAAAGAGTTAGAGAAATAAATATAAAATAACAACTAAAAATTAAACTAAGAAATAAAATAACAAATAAACTAATGAACATAGGTACATAAGGACAAAAGAAACAATAAGACCCATGTCACCAATGGTAAGGTTGATATTAGTGAAAGAAAACACCAAGAAGAAAGAGGACTATGGGTCCCTTCTTCCTCCAAGGGAGGGCTCTTGGACCCCTACAAATAAGCTCTTCTTACAACTTTGAAAATGAAAATGGTGAAATAATTCCTTGCTAATCCACTCAAGGGGTGAGATGGATTGCCCAATGCAATGATGCTAGTATACTCTTGATAAGAATAGAGGATTCCTCAAGAGAATAGTGGCAGCATAACTTTTCTATGAATTCCTTGAAAAATGAAGTGCATCCATGGTCTTTTTATAGCACCTCTTTGAGTATTGTTCAACCAGCTTGTAGTGTGTAAAGAGGCTAATTAAGGCATTTCTAGGTCTTTGACCAACCACCCAGTCGAATCCAATCCAGATTTGAGTGTCAAATCAACTTGGAAGCTAAACTAGAAGTGGGTGGGAGGTTGACCACTCTCGTAAATGCATCGTTTCTCAGGTGTGTGGCTTTTTGTGACAACAGTCGCGCATCGGGCTCATGTGTGTGTTTCCCACGTTTATGTTTTGTGCATGTGCGCACGCGTCCTATGTATTCATAGTGCCTTTTAATTTTTCCACTGGTTGTATAGTTTTTTACCCTTTGTAAATTCTTTTGTGGTAATTTTGGTCCATGGGTGACCTCATAACTGTTTGGCGATGTTGAATTCTTGTAACCATTTGCGGATGAAATTTCAGTGATAACACATGCTCCCTGATGGATGAGGTTAGGAGCATACATATAGACGAAATCCATCAATGTTTCTTCTACTAAGAGTGGCGTTGTAAGAGAGAGAGATAGTAGGATTTTCAAGAGTTACCTGTTGGAGGGAGAAGGGAACCTGTAGAACCCAACCTTCCATAAGGTGTGTAAAAATAAACTGTGTACAAACGAAGCAGGCATGCCCCATGCTCGTGTCATGTAACTCAAAAGAGGAATGATGTGTTGATGTAGACAACTGCAACACCCTCAGGGGCGGTCGTGATAAAGGCAGAAGACAATTCTGCGAAGGAACATACTCTGAATGGTAGGCAATGACATATGTAAGAAATATCATGGATTCTGTAGGCATTGATAGCCTAGCCTAGTTCAGAGGTCTTTGGCAAATATAAGAAATAACTACAATAGTCGCAAAGTAAGACCCACCATAACATGAGAAAGTGTTGAAGTCGAATGTTACGGGGGTCAACGATAGCAGGGAGAAATTGTAGTTCTCCCTATGTCGTTTGAGATCTCTCATTGGAAAGGTAATGAGAGTCAAGATATTGTCGCCCTTCTAGAAAACTATGTTGATGTCGACAAAAGGGGGATGCAACTCCCAGAAGCAAAGGGCTTCGTGAAATCTACTAGGTGAGATGATGAACTGGAGGAGGTACATGGTCGAAGTCAAGACATATGAAGACTCAAGACTTCCCTTGGTTGGGGGTATATGCGAAGTATAAGTGGCCACAACCATTCAACTAAGTTGAGTGTCAGGGGGACAACAAGACGTGGGATAAGTTGTGCCAGAGGTGGGACAAAGTGAACAAACTCAGAGGGCAGAGGTAAGTGTCCAGTGGGATACTCGGAGTATATGGACGATGTCAACAAGGGTAGATGATAAGGGGTGCCCCAACCAAAGGGAGACATGGGTTGCGGTTGCCAAAAAGGGAAGAAGGTCGCCAAAGGTGACGACAAAAAGGTAATGTAAATGATGGAAACAAAGGCATTTGTACAATAAATAAAGAATAAGTTGGGATGAGTGTACAAATACAAAAATGGGTGCCCCAATGTAATATGGTTGGGCTGATGAGGGTGCCATTTTATTGGAGAACTGGTGGAGGGTGGGGGCCGCATGGGTGGGTTTCTGTATGTGGTAGGTGAAATGAAGGGAAATTTGCAGAGGGGAAAACTGATTGTGGATGAGATGGAGGGTTCATGATACTACAAAGGTGCAGTCAAAATAGAACCTTGAAGAGATAATCTGGGAGTCTGGTGGGAAATCTAGAAAAAATGAGGAGAAGGAGTATGTGGTTGACTCGCAACATGATGTAAGGCTTTCGGGACTCCCATCCCTAAAGGGATGAAAAACAACATGAGTGTCAAAGTGAATAAGGGTGCTATGAATGAGACAACTCATGTGGTGGAGAGTGCTACCGGGTGACAGTACCAAAGATGCAAATGGAGGTATTGGTACTGCAGAGCCGGAGATGGAGATCATATAGGCAAATGTCAGAGGGTGTAACTGGAGATGCAATTGAGATTCAGAGGGACTAAATACATGTCAGTGTTGAGTATATACCTGAAGGGGTGGCGTTGATGTATGATGACCAAGTACCTACACACATGAAAACCAAATACACGACCTAAACAATATCTGAAGAGAATTTAACATACGGGCATTTATTTGATAATTTTGAACATGAGCATGCATACCTGGACGGGGTATGAAAAAATTGTGCCCGGGGGGTTAAGGATAAAAAGTGGCCCAGGGACTTTCTTGATGTAGATGACGGGATGTTGATCCTGTGGCTGAATATAGATCGAAGAACGGACACCCGGAGCTCCCTGAATGGTGATTGGAAGTTCGGCGGAAAGGCCTATATATAGCTGTAGGGCCCACATTGCCACCTCATTTGTACTTGCTGCCAGAGTGAATGGATGAGAGGTATTTGGAGGGGATTTGAATATTTTGGGAGAACGAGGTAGTCGATCCAATATTAGTGAGCTTCAGGTTAGTAGTCTGATCATCCTTCATAGAAGTAGGTTTTTCATTTCTGGGCAGGGCCTGTACGGAGGGTCGTACAGGGGGTTTTATGGGTGTGGGCCCCCAAGTGTGTGGGGTATCTGGGCATATGCACGCATAAGTGCACGCCTACCATCTGGATAGTCACACATGGGGGCACCTGTAAGGGGGACAAAGGCACACATTATGTGCGCGCCTGTTGGAAACACGGTCGCACATGTGTGCGGGGATGTGTAGTGGATAGGCGCGCTTTGATGCGCACCTGTGTTCGTGACAGGGGCACATGGAGGCACCCTTGTAGGGTGAGAGGGAACACACGCATGCGTGCCTGTGGGATGGATAGGCACGCTTGAGTGCACGCCTATGGAGTGAACAGGCGTGCATACGTGCACTCCTATGGGGTGAATAGGCGTGCATGTGTGTGCACCTGTGGGTTAGACAATCGAACCTTGGGGGAAAAGTTGACGGGTGTAAAACTTTTCTTTTTTATGTTTTTTATGGTCAATGTGGCTGACCTAGGACTGTTTTATGTGGCTGCAGGTGATCATTTGGCACGATAGCAGTCGGTTGGCGAGAGCGGGATTGGTCCCAGCTGAGGGATGTCGTGGTGATAGAGGAGTCGGGGGTTCATGCTACTTTGGAAGCCTATGGGATGCTAAATTTCTTTGAGTGCCCATTGATACAGGCGCAGGAGTCTCTCCTACAGTTTCTTATCTGGATGTGGAGTCTGGACCTGCATTGTTTTATGGTGCAGGGAGAGCAGATTTTCTTCAATGCGGTGGAGGATATATATTTTTTGACTAGGCTCCCGTTTTGGGGAACGCCCCTACCGACGGAGCCGGTACTACCTGCAGACGTGGAGTTAGTGACAGTGGGCTGGAGGTATTGTTCCAAGGTGAACTTTATGTCGGGATCTGTCATGAGCATCGGGGCGATGGATGCTCTAGCGCATCATTGTATAGCAGCGATGATTGTGAGGGTGTATGGGTCCCTTGCGACTCAGTGGATCAGTGGTGGTCAGCTAAGTATTATGGAGAGGGTACTATCCGGTGAGCACTTTGCCTGGGGGCTTACGCTGCATGCCAGGATGGTAGAGAAGCTGGACCATTGTCGGTCCACTGATACAGGAGAGTTTTCCTTTGGGTCCATCCTCGTGGCCTGGTTTTTGGAGAGGGNNNAGGATTTTATTGGGCGCTCTTGGGGCACAAGAGCCGCGACTGAGGTGGTGGTCGACTATTTTTCTTTGCCACGGTGGTGGCGAGGGCGGCCACTTCTTCACGGCTGAGGCAGTGCATGTGTGGCGGCAGGTGCCGCAGGTGATACTACAGTTTCCATATGTTGGTGTTGACTTCCGGGGTGATCCGGACATGGTGTTACCTCTAGGGGAGGTTTTTGATCATCGAGGTATGTTTATGAGTTTTATATATATATTTTTTGAGATAGAAAAACATGTGTACATGGTATAGATGATGATACTATTGTTTGGTTGTTTGTATGTGCAGATGTGGCACCTCGCGGGCACAAGGTTGAGTTGTTGAGGGAACCGGCTCGCCAAGAGTTGGGGAGGCCACCGCGGGGAGGGCCACAGGTAGGAGAGAGACGTCGGCATGAGGACGTCGGGGTGAGACAAGCTGAGGATGAGAGAGTAGTGAGGAGATGTCAGTTTGATGAACCAGATGTCGGGCCATCGCATTCTCCTTCGATGGATGCCGGAGCAGATTTTGAGGATATTCACCACCGCCTGGAGACAGTGCTACAGGGCGTGTCTGTGGGCATGTGGTCGCATATCCAGGATGAGGGCATCCTGGAGTAGTGTGTGGGGGTTCCACCACTGTGGCAGGTTGTGGTACGACGAGTAGCAGTAGCAAGTGCTGCTATGACCGGACGCTTACCTCCTGGTCCGGAGGGACCAGTAGTGGGTGGGGAACCACCGCCTAAGGGAGGGGTAGGAGGTGGTGCTCTAGAGGAACTATGAGTGTCACTCTATGTATGTGTGTATTTTTTGTATATAGGCTGGTGAGCCCATTTTGTACCGAGGTGCTTCACTGGCCTACGGATACTTGTATTTTTGTATGTAAACACTTGGATGGCACTATGGATGGAGTTATATATACATGAGTATACATTTTGGGATCTATGTGATGTTTACATGTGTTTGTTAATGTTTGATGATGACTAATCTATATATGTTGTGACGATTTTGTGATATGTTTATGTATGTGTAGAGGTATCTTGATGTGATATATGCAGTCTAACACAATGTTAGCTAAGTTATCTATAATTTGATTCAATTGTCTTGGAATATGTGTAAATGTAATGAAATCAAAATGTCGAGATAAAAGTCTAACCTGCAGGTATTTGCGAAAGAGGCAAGGATCGCGGACGTGGTACACATTGTTGAGCTGGAGAACGACTAGTTGAGAGTCGAGAAAGATGCTAAGGTGATGAATATGATGATGTTGGGCATCAACGAGGAGGCCAATGATAACAGTGTATTTGGCTTGGTTGTTGGTGGCTGAACCCAAACATATGCCGCTCGAATGGAGCATTTCATTTGAGGGGGTATAGAGGACCCAAGCGGCCGAAGTGAGATTTTGTGTCCAACGGCTGACGTCGTCGGCGTAATCGATGTGGTAGGCTGGTGGAGGAAGCTTATGTCAATAACAAAAATGATAGTTTAGACGTGAGGGATGGAAAAAAAAGATTAAAAACACTAGAAAAGAAATAACCTAAAGCATAATTGCTACGCTTAGGCATAAAATTTCTTTAAGTATAACCCATTGATGGGTTCTTTGAGAGAGAGGCCTTCGAGAGACTCCAGGATGTAGGCGCCTTTGGTGAGGCAATGTTGGATAATATAGGGGTCATGCCATAGTGACTCAAATTTTCCATGACCAAGGGTATCGTGAGTGATATCATAAGCAAGGACGAGGTCGCATTCGTGAAATGAGCGAAGGTTGACATGGCGATCAAAGGTGGTATTTGACCATTTTTTAGTTGCCTCATTGTTCTGTAATAAAGATCGACGATCTTCATCCAGGGACTCTAAGTTCAGCAAGCACTGCTCCATTGGAGCAGTGTCAGGTAATAGCTCAATTACGGTGCGTAAGGTGGGAATTTCGCACTCGATGGGAAGAGTGGCCTCAACCCCATGGACTAGATGAAATGGTGTGAAACCAGTGGTTGTTTTCACGACTGTACGGTAAGCCCATAGTGTGGAAAATAACATATGATGCCAATTGGTCTTATGTTTATTAACCGTGCACTGTAACATGGTCTTGAGGAACTTGTTAACTGCTTCGACCTATCCGTTAGACAGAGGGTAATATGGTGAGGCAAACTCATGGGAGAATCCTAACCGAGATGAGAGTTCGATGAAAATTTCATTCTCGAAGTGTTTCTCGTGATCAGAAACTAGTTGGAGTGGTACTCCAAAGCGGGATATGACGTGGTTAAAGAAAAAACGCACTGCAGTGTCAATGGTATTGTTGAAGGTGGGCATAGCTTCCGCCCATTTTGTGAACTAATCGACTGTGACAACAATGTATTTGTGGTCATTGTTGGAGGGGGGATTACAAGTCATGAAGTCAATGCCCCACTTACAAAAAGGGTCGGTAATAATGACTGGGTGAAGAAGAGTAGGTGGTGCTCATTCTTTGTTGGCGTAAAGCTGACATTTCTCACATCACTTCACGGCGTGAATGCAATCGTGAAACAATGTAGGCCAAAAATAACCTGCTCAGATGATTTTTTGAGTGGTGGACATTCCCGAAAGATGGCCCCCACATGCGCCACTATGGAAGTCATTCAAGACTCTATCGGCCTCGTCAATAGTCAGGCATCGATGAAGAATGGTGTCAACCCCTAGCCGATATAAGGTGTCTCCGATGAGGAGATAGCGGGGGGCCTGGTGGCGAATACGACGACGATCATCTCGTCAAAGGTGGTTACCAAACTTTTGAGTTCATAGGTAGACGAGGAGGTCGTCGTACCAAGAATCATCCGAAGTGATGTAAAAGAGATGTTTGTCGGGGAAGTCGGTATTGATGGGGGCACTAGGAGTGTCAAAGGGGAAGGCCATGACGAGTTCAGCGAGGACGAGAGCTTTATTTCTCTTGAGTGTTGAGAATTCAAGATCGTACTCTTGAAGGATAATGATCCATCGAGAAAATTTTCCATTAATTTGTCAACAACTGAGCAAGTATTGCATAGGGTTGGAATCTGCTACGACCTTAATCGTGTGAAGTAGAATGTAATGACGCAGTTTCTGGACTGCGAGGACGACTGCAAGGGCTATTTTCTCTTCGTGTTTATACTTCAAGGGTGGCCCGAGAGGTTTTTACTAACGTAATAAATGGCATGCTCATGATCGTCATCACCGATTTGAATGAGAACTCCTGCTACTGAGACAATTGATGCGGATATGTAGAGGATATAGTCGTGATTGTAGTCGGTTGCACTAATTAAAGGGGCATTGGAGAGCGCCATTTTAAGATCATCAAATGTTTTTTGGTCATGTTCATCCCAGTAAAATGGGATGTCGTGGCGTAGTAAGCGAAGGAAACCATGTGTGCGAGTGGCGTAGTCTAGGACAAATCGTCGTAGAAAGTTAGCTTTTCCTTGTAGGCTCTGGAGTTAACGTAAATTCCGGGGAGGTGGAATTTATGTGATGGCTTGGAATTTGAGGGGGTCCATGGTAATACCTCTTTGGGAAACGATGAATCTGAGGAGGCGCCCTGCAGTGACGCAGAACACGGACTTGAGGGGGTTCAAGCAGATGTTGTACTGACGACACCATTGGAAGATGATCCCTAAATCGTCAAGGTGTTATGTGCGTTTCTTGGATCGAGTTGTGAGGTCATCCAAGTATGCAAGGATGATGTGAGCCAGATATTGAAAAATGTATGTCATAGCCCGTTGGAAAGTTGCACCAACATTCTTTAGACCAAAAGGCATGACACAGTATGCAAAAGTACCCCAAGGGGTAGTGAATGCAGTTTTGTATTGATTGGTTGGGTGAATTTGGATTTGATTATTACCAGAGAAGCCGTCCATGAAGGATAGAGCCTTGTGGCCTGTGCAGTCATCGATAATTTTATCGATGAAAGGCGTTGGAAAGTTGTCTTTGGGACATACGTTATTAAGATCGCGAAAGTCCGTGCAGACGTTGAAAGTGCCCTATTTTTTGTTAACGGGTATAGGGTTGGAAACCCATGATGTATAGGCAATGGGGTAGATGAACTCGACCGCGCGTAGTTTGCCAATCTCAACTTTGATGGCCGCTTCTTTGGATGGGTGTAGCGGTCGTTGTTTTTGACGAACTGGGGTGATATCAGGCCATGTGTCGATGCAATGTTCGACGATAGAGGGATCAAGGCCAGGCATTTATGTGTATGACCAGGCAAAAATATCCTGATATTCTTGGAAGAGGGCTTTATAGGCGGTGATTTCTTGTGGAGTGCAAGCGACGCCAATGGTGATTTCCTTGAGGACTCCATTTTTTATGGAAATGTCGATTTTGATGGTGGGGGAAATGTTGGCCATGTTGCCTTCTTCAAAAGCATCAGGGGCAGGAATGGGGTTGTCGAACCAGTCAATATGCCATGATGGGATAAAATCCTTGGTTTCGACAGCGCATATGGGGTGTTGGTTAGGAGGCGTGGAGGCTTCCTGTGGAAAGAAGAGCACTCGATGGTGTAGCGCATCCCATGGGTAGTCGGGGGTGTTTAACTCTTCGAGTATTTCCTCGTCGCAGTGAAATTGGCGGGAATACAAGGGGTCGTGAGGAGTGATATCGGTGACTGTTATCATGTGGCTGCCCCCTGGTGATGAAGAAGCAGGGGGAATGATGCAATGAGATTGCGATGGTTTGCTCGACATAAACCAAATATCGAAGTACCGAGGAGTACCCATGGTAGTTGGATGTAAAATTTTCGTAGGGAAATGAATGGGAGAATTGGGGGGATTTGGGGGTGAATCCTTAGATAAGTCATCCAAGAACCATGGAGGTGTTGGGAGGGCCTCGGGTTCGAGAGAAATGATATGAAGAATCTCTACTGACGAGGTAAGGTCAACCATCGATTCTGTAGGGGTTTGAATCAGGGTCAATTGGTGTTGCCTGTATTCAATGATCATAGGACATTGGTATGTAAAATGATCTAAGGATTCACATAGAGAGCAAGGGCATCTCATTCATTCGTTGACTGAAGTTGTGACATAATAGATGTTAGTGATTTTTGGTAGGGACAATGTAGCTATATTGGGTTCGTTCCGGAAGCTTTGGCGTACTGCGGCTAATGTTTGTCGAAAGCATGGAAGTGTTGGGCAATGGTGTGTATAATGGCCATATTTTGAACATATAGCGGAAGCAAATTTGGTTCGCAGCCCTTTACTACTTGAGTGAGGGGCGGTGGCGGCAATACTTGCTATAGTGGCGAGCGTGGACGATGTTTGACTGAGTGGAATTAGGTTTCGTAACTCGGGTAGAGATGGGTAGTTGTTGGTTTGGTGTCCATCTTTCTCACATATCACACAAGGGGGTTAGATGTGCGGGGGAAGTGGAGTTGTGGGCTCCTTCTTCTATTGCCTGCCCCTAGCTATGGCAGGGAGGTTAGTGAGTGGGGGTGTAGAGGGTATGGTGGGAGTGAGTATGGGAATCGTCATTGGGATTCCTTCCATTTGGGGGGGAAGAGATGGTCGAGGGACCATCTCTGGTGGATGTAAATACCAAACTGGAATTGCTAACACCATATTAGGGAGGGTAAGCGTTGCGGCTACTTGGAAATATTGTACGCCCGGTGGGGGGTAGAAGAAGGGTATTTGAGTAATGGCTTGGGGAGTTGTCTCCCACACTGGGATATGGCCTTGGGGAGAGGTGAAATCGTGGACTACTAGGGTCGATGAGTTCGCAAGAGGTTGATGAGGGGGGAGCTCTATGACTAGTGGGACATCAGATATGATAGAAGCCTCCCTAGGAGGAAGGGTATCCTCTATGTCAGTTACGTTGGATGATACGATGCATACTTGATTGGAAGGATGAAGGAGTGGTGGTGCACCATGGTAAGTTCCTAACAATGATGGGTCTTTGAAAATTTCGGGACCCATTTCGATGAGTGGGTATGCATCATGAATTGTGTGGATGAGAGGAAGAATGTTATCGATGTTGGCAAAAGGGTTAGGCTCGTAATGTAAGACTTGGTCAATGGTAATGATCTTCCTATTATGGGGGAACATCATCGTTTGAAAGACAGAAGAGGAAACTGCCTTCATAGCGTACATGTAGCTACGACTGAATAGAAAATTATAATCGAGTGGGGCGTCGATAACTTCAATGTCGATGAGAATAGTCTTTCCCCCGAGTTCTATGGGGACATTTTGGAAGATCCCTTCAGGAGACGATGGTCATCCATCACAAGCTTGTAAGGTAATGGAAGATGGTATGAATTCACGGGAACCAAGTTTCTGCCATACATATTTGGACATAATGCATGTGGATGCACCTTCATCGATGATGCACCGATGAACTGTAGTGTTCCGAATTTTTACTGGGATTTGAAATGCGATCAGAGTGGGAAGGCGAGGTTCTCCGCTGTCGAGATCAAATGTGATGAGTTGAGTGTCCGCGGGGTCAACTGCCCCCAAGGCGGAAGGTAATGATTTCCGCTGAGTGGGACAAGTTTGAAGGACTTCTAAGACTGACATAGCAGTCGGGGATTGTGCTAAGTCATCAACCAAACTGTAATTATGAACTGCCCTATCCTGGGGGTTGTGGACATTCCTGCGCAATGGGATATGAGGGATGTGAAGAGGTGTTTCGGCCTTAGGGTGAGGGATTACCAACGGGGGTCCCATCGATGTTGGGGTTGGTTCTAGGGGAATGGGAGGAGACTCAGCGGGTGTACGATACTGATGATCACATGTTTGCAGAAGGATTTCTTCATCACTGGTGAGGAGGATAGTTTGATCTGCGAGATTGTTTGGGTTGAGGTATTGTCCCAACTGTGGTGGGGTAGGTTGTATCTCTTGTTGGGTGTTCATCACACCTTGGTGGGCACGTTTGGTGGGGGTTGTTGCATGTATTGTTGCAGGGCCTGCTGAGGGGCAGGCGATGATGGAGGATGTGGTAGACTGCCTGAGTCTTTCAACCATTTAAAATCAGCGATTTGGGAGCAATGATGAGTATAATGACCGAACTCATCACAAAGGGCACAAGGGAAGTTGGTTTTGATAGTATTGTCATTTCTCCCTTGACGCCTATTGTTATTTCCCCCCTGGGGGTTATGATTCCCTTGGTTCTGCTTGCCCCTAGTAGGTTGGTTTTGTTTGGGTTGATTCCCGCCTTGGCCTAGGTTGTTATTGCTCATTTTTCTTCCTTTCTTTTTGGCATTATTCGACGGGTGGGTCAGATTTTCCGTATTCAGCTGTTCGAAATTTTGATATTGTTTTATGGGAGAGGGTTGAACAAAATTCACCCCAGCGTGAGGGTGTGGGGGTGCCATGGGTTGTGGAGGACTAGGGAATGGAAAGTACAGATTCTATGGAATTTGTGATCCGTAAGGTACGTAGGAAGGTGTGGCACTTTTGCTAGTACTTAAAGTATAAGCTGAGGTAGAGGGGGTACCAAAACTTGTTTGGATAGGTGGGTGTATTGGGGGTGTCAGCAGTGGCCCACTGATGGGCAGAGGAATAGAAATAGGGTATGGATTTTGATAAGGGGGTGGCGGGTAATAAAAGGTCCCCCCATATGTCGGCGGATATTGAGGTGTGCCATACATTGGTGGCGGTTGGAGTTGAGGACTATGGTGTGTGGTATTACCAATCAATCCGTCTGTTGAGTGAGACATCCCAGGTTTGTCTTGACCGAATGGCATGGTTTTGGGGAGATCAGGAAGTACCATGTATAAGTATCTTGATTGTGAATAGATGAGGTCATATTATTGAGCCTTATTGATGGCTTCCTCTTTGGATTGATGAAAGGTGGAAGCTACATCTTTACCGAGGAAAGAGACAAGTGATCTGAGAAACGAGTCAAGACATTGTTGTTTGGTGGTTTTTGCTTTGCACAAACTACGTCGTCTACACCACTCATGAATGTGATCAGCGATATGTGTGGCTGAGGTTTGTTTGAAATTAGAGAGTAGTTCAAGACCATTGTCATGGAGGATTGGTAATTGAAAGAAGGTCAAAAATGCTTTGGCCAAGGACTCGAAAGTCGCATGGGATCCTGATTTTTTGTCTACATACCATTTGGCTGATGGGCCAGTGAGTGTGCGTTGAAACAATCGTATTCTGATGGAATCATCCATAATGCTATTGGAAGAGCACCATAGGTGGAAAGTCATGACATGGTTGGCATGGTCATCACCTGCCTTTCCTTCAAATTTGGGGATGTCTGAAGGTAGTTTGGTGGGCATTGCAGGCCATGTGGGGTCATGAAATATAGGATCATTGGTGAGTTTGCTTAGATCTGGTATGTTAAGAGAGGCCAAATATGGCATCTGCAGTGGGGGGGGAGGGTTAGCTCCAGCCATGGTGTGAGTGTGTTGTGAACCTAACCCTTGAGGGGGACTAGGTGGGTTGGTACTTCCTCCTTGAGAGGAAGTTGGCCCCCCGCTTCTGTGTAAAGGAGAATGAGTGGACGGAGAGACTTGGGAAGTGGACCCAAGTAATGTGGAACCAAGCAAAGCTGATCCTAGAATAGTGGCACTCACAGGAGTGTGTGAAGGTGGTGCTGATGAGTTGGCAAGACTAGGAACTCCCCCTAAAATAGGAGGGAGGTTTAGTAAGCGTCTGGAACAACGGGGGTTCTGTGGGTCCCTTATGATGTCTAACTAGCTGAGTGGATGTGTGCAGAATGTGATGAGAGAAAAATAAATAAGAGCCTTTGTTACAAATCTTTACACAATGTATATATCTAAATCAAAATGTAATCAGAAGTGCATCATACATAAAGTGTTTTGAAAAATAGGCATATATGTGGATAAGTGGGCTTTGTCCGCGTGGGGAATCAAAGAAAACAAATGCTCATGTCCTAAAATACGTGACGTCCTTCCTCTCAAATAGCACTGGACCTTCCAATAGTACTCAACAGTGGGGTCTGAAGTCACCAGAAGAGACACTAGTGAAGGATGAAATAACCATTTATAATGAGGGGTAAAGGGGGCATATCCCGAAAGAGTTGGCAATATTTCCCAATAGCCACACAAAATCTAATCAAGGTGCAATTGCAGCCCACAATTGCCACCTGGGTAGATGTCCTAAAATTTGGTCACTAGGTACCTCGGTCAAAGTGTGGAATTTAGATTTTCGGCCTAAGAAATGGGTCACGGGATGGATCCCGTCCAAGAGGTGGGTGCCTCAAGGGGGGATGCACAAAACAACCAGACCTTGGCCTTCAACCCTTCACAGGTATATCCCTGCCTTATGGTGTTAGGAACACTTGACTTGGAGGATTTTCAGTTCCCT
>SNQJ01S0188319.1:0-18356 GCA_010110895.2 Picea sitchensis | reverse complement strand
TAACAACTACAACTCTTGGAATGCCTTGAACCTTGCCTTTCTTCCTTCCTCATCAAGACATGTGATTGTCTTGTTGTAATAGTCTAGGACAGTATGATGATTTTCCAACCAATCCATGCCAATTAGATATTCATATGAATCCAATGGTATGATGTTTACATCTACCTTAGTGTTGAGTCCATTCATGTTTATTTAACAATCTTTAACCAACTTATTGATCTTTTTCTTAGCCCCTTGTGGGTAACTGAACTAACCAACATTTCTTATTCTTACTTCTTTGCAAGTGAAATCTTTCAACAATGTTAACATTTATGTAATTGTGGCTAGCTTCAGAATCAATTAAAATTTCTATGGGTTGGTTATCAATCTTACCTTCCACTTCTATCATGGGGGATTGATATTCTACATGTTTGTTGTCCAAGGCTACATAAATCCTTGGCATGTTTCCTCCCATGTATTTCACTGCTTCATCCTCCTGAATGTTGTGGAAATTCCTCATTATTTATCCTTTATGAGGGTCATCCCTATATAAGTGATCCCCCTCTCATCCCCAACATTGAACATGTTGCTTCCTTGGTCTTTTCCCAAATGAATCTACATTCTTTTCCTTATTTTGGGCTATCTGGCCTTGTTGATTTTCTTGGAAGTTATTTATGAAAAAGGGTGGCCTAAAACCTTTCTTCCTTTGATCCTTTTTCCCTTTCATCTTGTCATTCCAACCCTTTTGGAACACTGGCCTTCCTTTTCTTTTCTCATAAAGGTGTTTTACTCTCCTTATGGTTTCCTCCAAGGTCTTGGGGTTATCATACTTAATCGTGTCACTATAGAAGGAGGGTAACCCACTTAGAAGCCTTTGTATTTTAACCTTCTCATCCTTGATGAAGTCAACATACTTCAACAATTCAAAGAACCACTTCTTATATTCCTCCATTATCATGGTTCCCAACATGAGTTCAAAGAACTCTTTCATCTTTCTCTCATAGTAATGCTCAGATAAATATTTCTCTTGGAAATATCCTTTAAATTTCCTCCATGAGATCATTTTCTCATCAAGGTTCTTGGCTTGCTTAAGTTGATCCCATGACATGGCTACCTTTCCTTGAAAGTGGTAGGTGGAAATGCTAGCTTCTAACCAGGATGGGTAATCATGCAGCTAGAAATATTTCTTCATTTCCAATAGTCAGGCCTCTTCCTCTTCTCCCTTCCTGTGCTCACCATTGAAAGAAGGTGGCTTGATTTTCGTTAGTTCATGTTCCAAGATGTTTGCCTCATGCCTTCTTCTTTTCCTCTGAACATGAGACACATTTGAGTTGCTTCCTGGTCTTGAACTTGCATGAGTTCTTCTAATGGACTTCCCTGGAGAATGATGGTTCATGGTCGTGATTCTTGGTTGCCTATCATTTCCATGATCATCCCTTTTTCTATGGGGTCTAGATGTTGATACTTGTCTAGCACTAGCTTCCTACTTGGTGCCATAATCTTTGTTAAATTACTTATGCAACATGTTCAAGCTTTGAAGTATACCTTCCTAAGATTTCATAATTCTTTCATTATCAACCCTGTAGCTCTGGACTTCCCTATGTAGACTTTTCATAGTGAAATGCTCTTGCTTATATCTTCTTCCATTTGACTTTATCTCAGCATTCCCCAACGAGAGAACAATCCCAATAAAATGCTTGAAGCCAATGTTGAATCTAACCTTAGATCATATTTTGGAATTATGGTAAATAAGTGTATGTTAATCGATATGAAAACAGATTGAAGAATGTGTCATTTTTTTCATTACAACAGTAAATAAAAATCAAATTTTGGAAGCAGTTAGTCTATAACAATAGGAAAGTCTACAGTTTGGAATAACCCAACGATCCAAATTAAGAATTTCTTGTGAAATATGGACTACTCTGTAGGTGATCCTAGGACTGAATTGTTACTAAGTTTATGGAAGGGATTGCAACCATAATTCCTAAATTCTTGTCCTATAACTTGTTTATTAATGGGATTGGACTTGGTTCCCCTCTAGGTTTCGAGGATATATTATTTGAGACAAAAAAATGCATGCATCACAAAAGCATTAAATTTGAGTTGTGGAAAAATATTTGGCTTGGAGAACCTTTTGCATATTATCCTTAAGGGAAAAGGAACTTGAATGTTCATAAAGGAATTTGTCACTTTTGTAATTCCCCCCAGCCCATCCGAAGGACATTATGGTGCAAAATACTCTTAGAAATGAAATTTCTGCTAACTAATGAACTATTTTACTATTAGCCTGTTTCCTGTAGACTTCAGCTCCGAATTAAAACAGATTTAGCTACTGTATACAACCATAAAATAGAATCATATACAACATGCTAATAATCAACATCAAATGCAGCTAAACAACTCATTGCAAAAGCATATAAATCATTCTCATTTACACAAAGTTCATGCACAACAATTAAACACATATTTTAACACAACATCAAGATAAAACACTTATCTTTTCACAGCAGTTGTGCAACCATCTACATGGGATGGAAGTTCCACCCAACCATAGAATGATTTTCCCAAATATCAAAATCCATTCACCCCTGAGATGAGGCTAGCAATTCACAAAAGAGGGTGATCTCTCACAGTCCACTCACAGCTCATAAAACTCTCAACCCAACTGATATTCTCCTACAACTATCCCGATTTTCCACCTTCTCTCTTCCTATTGATATGTCAAACCCAAGGAATGTACCCCTTCATATATATCCGTCCATCAGGCATCCCATTCATTTATCACTCTCTGGCACAGGCAACTAGGAATCTCTCAGCTAGGAACTCAAGGGAAATTTCCGCTAGAAAAACTATCAGCAAACCAACAACAACCACTTTTGTTTGTAGTGCAACTCACCCAAGAGTTCACTCTTCAGGCCTGACAACCTGGCTCTTCAGCTTTCCAGCTCCAATTCACTCCATCTTGCTCTAGAATTCGCCCTACATGGCTGCATCAATTTCAAGCTCTGTTTCTTGCTCTCCTCTTACTCTCATGCCCAAAACTTGACTAACTAAAACTGTTGTCCCCCAACCCATACGAATTTCCTCTCTTTGGCTTTCCTTTCTTCACTCACACTCTTCCCCAAGTTGATTTTACTCAACCCCCATGTGCCTAATAACTTTGGTATGTGACCACTCACACCCACCCTCTTACATGTATTCAATGATTAGTTTTGGGAACACTCAATCAAAAATGGGAAGGTTCATATGCAAATAGAAAATTTAGGAAAATGGGTTAAATCAATATACATGGATATTTCCCTCTTGGACCCCTCTTGGCCATTATCCTAGACACTCCCCCCTCTTGTGTATTAATTCAGCCCCCATCTCTTTTCCATGTCCCCTTAGCAGTTGGCATCACATTTTTATTAATAAAACAAGCAAATACAATTCACATATTACATCTCTTGGCCATATCCACATATTATATCTGCATAAGTATTAATTAAACAAGGGATTATAGTGGGGATGTTACATTCCCCCTCCTCTACAATTTTGCACCGTCCCTGGTGCACTCTATGTCGATATACATATATGCAAATTACATCACAATACTTAGAAAATAAAAATTCTGCAATTTAACAATTCCAACAGTAGC
This sequence comes from Picea sitchensis, assembly GCA_010110895.2. Classification (NCBI taxonomy): domain Eukaryota; kingdom Viridiplantae; phylum Streptophyta; class Pinopsida; order Pinales; family Pinaceae; genus Picea; species Picea sitchensis. The sequence goes on along the minus strand of SNQJ01S0188319.1, from coordinate 14,740 downwards.
TCCAACCAAAATCTCATGTTCCTCTCAACTCATTGACCCAAGGAAGGCACCATTCACTTATCAGGGATAACCCAATGGATGTACCATCTATTTATCAAGGCTAACCTAAGGAATGAGCCATTATTTTATCAAGGTCCCCAACGCAGTTGGCCAAGACTCTGAGATGTGGTTTCATAATTTTAGTTGCTCAAAATGGAGTCTTGCATTATGTTTTCTTAAAAACTGTCAAACATTTGTGGGTATTATGCCCACATGTTTTCTTCATGCTCCCATGTAGCATCTTCAGGACCGTAGAAGGTCCATTGAACCTTTACCAGCCCTATGGCTTTGTTCCTGAGCACTTTGAATTTTCGGTCTAGGATGTGTATTGGTTCCACCCGTAAATCCCCTTCATGCTCCACCTGGATCACATTTCAATCAATTACGTGGTTAGGATAAGGCATATATATCTTTAACACTGACACATGAAATACATTATGCACTCTCATGGATGCAGGAAAAGCTAACATGTATGCAATTGCCCCTATCTTTTCTAATATTTCAAAAGGCCCACAATATCTTGCTTCCAACTTCGGGCAAATTCCTAATCTTAGTGAACTTCTCTTTACCTTCACTTTCAAAAAAACATATTCTCCCACTTTAAAATATCTGAAAACTATGTTCTTGTTTGCATAACTTTTTTGTCTATCCTAGGTAGCCTTCAAATTTTGTTTTATCTTTTCCATCTGATCTTTCATTTCTTTTAACAATTCTGGCCCAACAACTTCTCTGTCTGTTGGATTATCCCAACTCACTTGTGTGTTACACTTTCTGCCATGCAGTGCCTCAAATGGACTCATTTTCAATGAGGTCGGATACCCATTGTTGTAGGCAAATTCAACTAAATGAATATAATCTTCCCACTTTGATGATTGCTCCATCACATACATTCTAAGCATGTCCTCAATTATCTTGTTATTCCTTTCTGTTTTCCCATCTGACTCTGGGTGATATGTTCTACTAAGATTTAAATTTGTCCCAAATCCCTTAAACAGACCCTTCCAAAAATTGGAAGTAAACTTTGGACCTCTATCTGAAACTATTGCCTTAGGCACTCCATGTAGCCTAGAAACTTCTCTCATATAAATTTTCGCAATATTTGTTTTCTGTTTAGTATTTGCTACATTGAAATGTGTTGCTTTAGTCAATTTATCCACCACCACCATGATGGAATCATGTTGTTTCACTGTTCTGGGAAGATTAGTAATAAATTCAATTGTAACTACTTCCCACTTCCATTCTAGAATGGACAATGGTTGTAGCAAACCTGTTGGGTGTCTATGTTATGTATTTACCTTTGGGCATTCTAGACATTTGGCTATGTAATTAGCCACTTGTTTCTTCATTCCTAGCCAAAAATATTGGCTTCTTACTGTTTCAATTGTTTTCTGATATCCTGGGTGCTCAACATATGGCACATTGTGCATCTCCTTCATAACTTCATTTTTCAACTCCTCAAAATTAGGCACATACACCTTACCTTTGTACATGAGAATTCCTTCTTTCATCTCATAATAATTAAATTTATGTTGAAAATTACCTTATTGTGATGTCTCTTTTATTTTTAAATAAATCTGATATGAATTTGTTGTTGCAACAATTTTGTCCTTGAGATCTGTCATTTACATGCTAATGGTTGGAATATGCACTTCATGAGCTCTCCTGCTAATTGTGTCAGCCACTTGATTTTCCTTGCCTTTTGTATGCTTAATTTCAAATTCATATTCACTCAGAAATTCCAACCATCAAGTTTTCCTAGCATTTAGTATTGATTGTCCAAATAAATGCTTGAGACCACAGTGGTCTATCCTTAGCTCGAACTTCTTAACCATAAGATAATTCCTCCACATTTTCAATGCATGTGCAATCGATGCTAATTCCAAGTCATGTGTAGCGTAATTCCTCTCATGATCTTTTAATTTTTTGGACTCATAACATACCACATGGTCCCTTTGACTAAGAACTCCATCGAGTCCTTCCTTGCATGCATCGATGCACAAAAAAAAATCTTTGTTTGGATATGCAATATTTAAGATTGGTGAACTTATCAATATTCCCTTCAGTTGTTGAAAACTCTCTTCACACTTGAAAGTCCATTCAAACTTTTCTCCCTTCTTTTGCAAAGAAGTGATTGGACTTGCAATTTTTGAGAACCCTTTTATGAATCTTCGGTAATAACCAGAAAGACCCATGAATGATCTGACCTCTGTCACATTCTTTGGCACTGACCATCCTCTAATGGCCTCTATCTTCTCAGGATCAACTTCTATCCCTGCTACTAATATTATATGCCCCAAGTAGTGAATCTTATTTTGATAAAAGATGCACTTACTTAGATTAGCATATAATTTGTGATATCTTAAAACTTGCAACACCATTCTTAAATGTTTCTCATGTTCATCTTCTGATTTAGAGTAGGTGAGGATATCATCTAGGAACACAATCACAAACTTGTCCAGGTATTCCCTGAACACTCCGTTCATCATAAACATAAAATTTGTTGTGGCATTTGATAGCCCAAATGGCACTACCATGAATTCATAATGCCCATATCTTGTTCTGAATGTTGTCTTGTTAATGTCTTCTTCCTTTATCCTTAGTTGATGATAGCTTGATCTCAAGTCAATCTTTGAAAATATTCTTGCACCTTTCAGCTGATCAAACAAATCATCAATTATAGGCAAAGGATACTTATTCTTTATGTTAACCTTATTAAGTTGCCTGAAATTAATACACAGCCTCAAGGTTCCATCATTCTTCTTCACAAAAAGAATCAAGGCTCCCCAAGGTGACACACTTGGGCATATATACCCCTTTTTTAACAACTCTTCAAGCTGCATTTGTAACTCTTTTAATTCTATTGTACCCATTATGTATGGTGTCTTAGACATTGGGAAAGATCTGAGCACTAAATCAATAGATAAATCATTATCTCTCTTGGGTGCCAATCTTGGAATTTCTCTAAAAACATCTTAAAAATTACTCAAGACCGGATGGTCTTCAATGCTTTCCAATTTATCTTTGGATGCCTCATCCATATGGGCTACAAACAAATGACATCCTTTCCGGAAGCTCTTCTTCAACTGCATAGCTGAAATCTCTCTAACAGCTACAACACTCGGAATGCCTTGAACCTTGTCTTGCTTCCCTTCCTTGTCAAGACATGTGATTGTCTTGTTGTAATAGTCTAAGACAACATGATGATTTTCCAACCAATCCATGCCAATTAGACAGTCATATGAACCCAATGGTATGATGTTTACATCTACCTTCGTGTTGAGTCCATTCATGTTTATTTGACAATCTTTAACCAACTCATTGATATTTCTCTTATCCCCCTATGGATAACTTAACTAACCAACATTTCTTATGCTTACTTCTTTGCAAGTGAAATCTTTCAACAATGTTAGCATTTATGTAACTATGGCTAGCTCTGGAATCAATTAAAATTGCTATGGGTTGGTTATCAATCTTACCTTCCACTTCGATCATGGGGGATTGATATTCTACCTGCTTGTTGTCCAAGGCTGCATAAATTCTTGGCATGCTTCCTCCCATGTCTTTCATTGTTTCAGCCTCCTGAATGTTGTGGACAATCCTCATTCTTTATCCTTTATGAGGGAAGTCCTTATATAAGTGATTCCCCTCACATCCCCAACATTGAACAGGTTGTTGCCTTAGCCTTTTCCCAAATGAATCTACATTATTTTTCTCATTTTGGGCGACCTGGACTTGTTGATTTGCTTGGAATTTATTTCTGAAAAAGGGTGTCTTAAAACCTTTCTGCCTTTGATCCTTTTTCCCTTTCATCTTTTCATTCCAATCCTTTTGGAACACTAGCCTTCCTTTTCTTTGCTCATAAAGGTGCCTTTCTCTCCTTATGGTTTCCTCCAAGGTATTCAGGTTAACATACTTAATCTTGTCACTATAGAAGGAGGGTAACCCACTTAGAAACCTTTGGATTTTAACCTTCTCATCCTTGATGAAGTCAACATACTTCAAAAATTCAAAGAACTGCTTCTCATATTCCTCCATTGTCATGGTTCCCAGCATGAGTTCAAAGAAATCTTTCATCTTTCTCTCATAGTAATGCTCGGATAAATAATTCTCTTGGAAATATTCTTTAAACTTCCTCCATGAGATCATTTTCTCATTGAGGTTCTTGGCTTGCTTAAGTTGATCCCACCACATGGCTACCTTTCCTTGCAAGTGGTAGGTGGAAATTCTAGCTTCTACCCGGGATAGGTAATCATGCAGCTAGAAATATTTCTTCATTTCCAACAGCCAGGCCTCTGCCTCTTCTCCCTTCCTGTGCTCACCATTGAAATCAGGTGGCTTTATTTCCTGAGTTCACCTTGCAAGGTGTCTGCCTCAAGCCTTCTTCTTTGCCTCCGAACATGAGACACACTTGGGTTTCTTCCTGGTCCTGAACTTGCATGAGTTCTTCTAGTGGACTGCCCTGGAGAATGATGGTGCATGCTCATGATTCTTGATTGCCTATCATTTCCATGATCATCCCTTTTGCTATGGGATCTAGATGTTGATACTTATATAGCACTAGCTTCTTGCTTGGTGCCAGAATCTTTGTTAACTTGTGTATGCAACATGTTCAAGCTCTGAAGTATCTCTTCCTGAGCCTTCATAATCCTTTCATTATTGTTGGGATAAATATATGCATTATGAATTCCCAACATTAAATTATCAACCAGGGCTTGTAAGCTTCGAGGTGCAAGCACAGGAAATGCATGATTGTAACCTAGTATATCATATTCTAAATTTGACAACAATATGAACAAACTGAGCAAAGTAAATCAAACTGCAGGAAATTAACACTAAGGATTCATCACTGGGACATAGAAATAACTTAGTGCTATAAAGGCTTAGATCACAATCTTTCATGCACTAAGGGTGATGTTCTTGTGATTAATTGTGAGTAGCTTACTTAAGTTTCTTGTCCTTCAATGATTATTTCCTATAGCGGATCCACACTTAAATGCAATAAAAGAAACAAGCAAACATAAATGAATTCAATTGATAGGAAATAAACTAACACCTTAGGTAGAAGCCCAATGCGGGGAGGCCATATCTCACGAGTCAGACCTTTAATCTTTCCCTTTGGTGATTAAAACTACAAGAAATTAAAGTGGAGGAATCCAAAGTACAAGAAAGAAAAACTAAGAACATAAAGTAAAGTGCAGGAAAGCTATGGGAAGTCCAAATTGAAGCAAACTAGCGAAAGGAAATTAAAAAAATAGAAAAAAAACTTATTTCAAACTATGTGAATGAAATGAAATGTGCATGCAAGAAATGAACCTAAAATACACAAATCAAACCACTCAAACTATAGGAAGAGTTAAGATGAATTTAAAAGCAATCAATCAAACTGGAATCAAACAGTATATGAAATCTAAAATCAAGATATTTTCACAATCAAGTGCATTGATCACAATGAGCAAGCATGGAAAGCAATGAAAAGCAATGGGAAAGAATGGCAATGCATAAATACAAAGTGGAAAGAAGTGGAATACTTATGCAATGGAAAGGAATATCAACTCTGTAAAAGAAGCTAAAAATGGAATGCTTATTAAAAATGTTTATTCATATATAAAATCAAAAGAGGAAAAGAAGGATAGGTACTCTCTGCAGACTGAGAGCTTCAATGTAAAACACAAGAATCAAAGAGTAATTGAGAAGAATATGGACTTATGCAATTGAAGAAAGATCTATATTTAAAGCACAGTCAATTAAACAAAAGTTAATGTGTTGAATAAGTTGAGATCAGGGTGAGTTCCTTGTGTGAACAATCAATAAATTTGTGTAATTTAATGTGCATTCATCAATCAAGGAATGAGTAGATAAAAAGAGAGGAAAATTATCTGTCATGAAATGTAATTGCAGTGTGACTGGGCATTGATTCCATGCGTGGAGAATGAGACAAAGAGAGGGGTCGATCTGCTCTTGCAACGGCTAATTATATTGTTTGATTAAATCTACAATCAATGGGAAAATCATGTTGAAGGGAAAAGAGAAAAGTTAAGTATATGCAGCGAATAAGACAACTCTGATTTTTTTTTGTGTTTTCTTTTATAAGTGAATGCAAACAATAATATGTTAGCATACTCCATTTTATAATGTTTTGGACAGTAATAAATTAATGGGTGATTTGAATGGTAGATTTGATGGGAAAATTGGATGGCAAATAAATGATGAAGGAGATAAATGCGATATGGGAGTGTCCATAGTCTATTTAGCATAAAAACAGAGCACAGGAAGAATACACAGAAATATAAGCACACAAATGTGATAGGAGAGCATGCTAAATAAATTCAAAGCTCAATGTGATAATGTGTTCAATTGAAAGGTTTACAATATGAGTTCTAATTAACATAACAACTGCAAAACTAAAATTAGAATTCAAAGCACACAATCCAAACTGTAAATGAAATTCTAACCTTTAAACAAATTGAACATTAAAAGAAAAATGCATAAATGAAATGCTAACTAGTTAAGATACAAAGGGCAACATTCTTACCAATTTGAGGGGCCCTATCCAACATGTAATTTGCTGCTAAAAAGAATTCAATCCCTTGAATGCACAAAACACCAATTCTGTATTCCATCAAACTCTGAAATTACAAAAAGGAAGATCACTCTCACAATAGTGTTATGAACTTAACTACAAATGAATGAATCCTCTTTCAATCCTATGAAGCCTTTTTTATACACAAGAAACCATTTAAGAGTGTATGGGACCGAATCCCAAAGCTCTGATTTCAAAATTTACAATTTTAGATAAAATCCCAAAATTTGGGTTTTTCACCAAATATGACAAATTTAGGTTAAAGCTCCTTCCTTATTTCTTAAACCATTTCGAATTTTGAAAACCTACCCACCTAATAATCAATTTTAAATATTTTAGACAAAACCCATATCTTAGAACTTTGATATATGCCTTCATCTGCACGTAAATTGAGGCGCAAGTTGGCAGTTTGAGATTTTCAGTAATTTTTGCAGAATTGTTCCCCCTCAGCTAGATTTCTACATGTATGAGATGGGTGAATTCTAACACAGTTTTCTGCATGCCGACATCGCTCTGGAAAAGACCCATGTCCCCGATTTTCCTCTAGAAGCATGCCAAATTTTCGACTATAATCCAGTACTAGATGGTTGTTGATGTTGGTACCGAATGATGTGGAAAGTTCTAGTACCGGATGGTTGTTGATGTTGGTACCGAATGATGTGGAAAGTTCTAGTACCACATGGTTGTTGATACTGGTACTAGATGACCTGAAACGTTCTGGTACCGAATGGTTTCTGGAACATTTTCGTACCAGATGAGCTGAATTGTGAGTATCGGATGACCTCAATTGCGAGTATCGGATGACCTTAATTACGAGTATCGGATGACATGGAGTGTGAGTACTGGCTGACATGGAGTGTGAGTACTGGATGACTGTGTAGGCTCATAAAACATCATTAATAAAACAAGGAAAAACCTTCTTTAATTACTAAAATCATAGGAAATAATGATGTATTAACCACAAAGGATGAATAACAAGAGATAATGGAGGTTTATGGTGTAATTAGGAATATAGTATCAGCGAAATGCAGGAAAAAGGTATTATGATGAATGCATTTGTGTGGCGGAAAATATGACAAAATTGGAGCCCAACACACCCCCAAACCCAAGGATTTGCATGTCCTCATGCAAACAAGGTGAATAACTTATGATACTCTTCTTATAGATTTATGTGACATTGTTTCTTTTATGTAGGTGTTGGTTCTTGTGGAGAGACACTTTGGAAACTACCACAGATTGATTTCAAACAGAGAAACAAAATTATCATAAAAATGGAGGACAAGCAGTGGATGGGGTATCAGAGTGATGGTGAATGGTTTATAAAATGATGGTGATGGTGGTTGTATGAACTTGGATGTCTTTATACTTTGTATCTTACCTCAATTTTAAGACCAATATTTAATTTGTGGTTCTTTGTTTGGATAAGCAATAATGATTTAATCCTCTTTGAGATGACTTAAGAATTCTTTATGATGTACAAAGAGAATACACTATAGATGTTGTTTTGTATTTGTATACCACATATTTCTTTTTCATTACTTGGTCTTATCATCAGAGTATATTGTTCATTATGACAAGTGGAGTGAAGATGGAGGGTTTACTGAGTATTTGTGATAATGCATAGTGGAGTGTGGAATGGGTAATAGTGGTTATGCATCATGCTTTCCAAGTTCTTAGTAAATTAAAAAGATTTGTACCAATTTTACCTCAAGTTACCCTTGTTTTGAATTCTAATGCATGCTAAAGTGGAAACTGTGCAGAACAGGACGAAAGATCTGTGGAGCCACGATGTGGACTACTAAAATTTGAAGATGAAGTGGAGCAACACTGAGAACTGATGGAAATTGATGAAAACCGAAGAGAACATAAGTTGATTTGCTAAAGAGAAAAAGAACTCGATGAAGATACTGGAGATACTGCTAAGAGTCTGAAGATATGGAAGGGACATGAGAATTTCTTCAGCCCCAAACCCAAGAGTTTACATGTCCTCATGCAAATTACTACAAACTTTCTGATACCAATTTGATAGCCGCTAAGAACAAAATCTAAGAGCTGCTAAGAAATGGTGGGCACACAATTTATGAGTACTAATCCTGAACATAGAGAAAGAAGAACATAAGATCATGAAAATACAAATTGATCATAACATGAATTACATATAATGCCACATTGTTTTAAAAATTTCCAATAAATATTTGATGACAATTAGCATGAATGCATGAAAATTGAGCAGTTTTCAAAAATCACTTGTGAATATTCCTCCTCTTTGTATAACCAACTTTTTTGTTCTATAGAAGAGATTTCTATTTCCTTTCTTACACAAACTTCATCAAAATATTAGCATCACTTATGCTCAGAGAGTCTTGTATAAATTAGAGTAGGGATTTTGTTCTTCTCCTTTAGAAAGGAAAATAAAAGAGTATCAACGGTCTCAACAAATGAAAACCCCATAGTAAACCAGTCAACGCTTTTCACTCTCAAAATATTTACAGTCATTTAAGTAATAGAGATAAATTTCACAATTGAGTTTATTAGGCTTCTAAGATCATGGTCCCACTCTTAAGATAATACATCTTAGATATAGTATGAATTGGATGATCGGGTCTTAAGGTCAACTTAGGGTTATTCCCAAATGGAAAATAGACTAACTTTATTTATCCTTTAGTTCAACCATGCATGCTTCTTCTTAATGATTTACAAAAGTATATCGTTCATACAAACAAATATAGATTAGGCATATCAAAATCAAAACCCATTGCCAGGAAGCTTGTTTAGTACTCCAATGGGGTAATTTTGACATCTAAGAAATATCCTCCCCAGGCAGAATGCCCCATTTCCCATGATCTTTTTCAGTACCCTGATGGGTTTGCCTAGTCATACCACAGGCTGGTACCCGCTGCCATCAGACCTATTCAGTATACCGGAAGGTTAGCCTCTTACACCCATTTTCCATCAAAGGCTCTTGTCCCAAACTTTACCCTTAAGATAAAATTTATATATTGCATTCACTTGGGTGAATGGGGAAACATCTTTGAAAACCTTTTTACGAGATGGGATAGTATTGGGTTGGAATATATTTTATAGATTTCCCATAAAAGATTGTTCACATGAAAAATAGACTTGTGTATTGAGATTAGTCCAAATAGATATCATTGTCAAACTTACTTAATGTGTGGTGGATGAGGCCATGAGATAATGACCTAAAGGTTCCTCTAGTCCTCAAGTTCATCTTCTCCATATAATTATGGTAGTGTTCCCATGGGTAGAAACTCCATGCACTCTCCTGCTACTCTTTAATAAGGATTCTCTATTGACCAACTTTGAGATTAGATCAGTTTGTACTAGCTGCCTATGGGCCTCATAATATGGACTTTTAACTTTATGTAATCCCATAGCATAATCAAAGACAGGGCTATGAGTTACTGCTATAATAAATGATCTGAAATTTTATATAAAGAATGAAAATGAAATCTCTTGAAAATGATTGGTTGTGACAAAAAGTCTTGGGTTTGATTAATTGAACTCTTTTCTTTTTAGTTTTTCATTATTAATGATTACCTAAACTGTAAATTTATGCAAGGAAAAAAGTTTAGAAAATAATAAAGAAAAGCTAATAAAGGTTAGAGAGTAGTCTTCAGAGAAACAAATTTTAGGAGAGTAATAGAAAAAGGGATTCAGTTGTTCCAAAACAATCTTAGGTAACAAAAGATCAAAATAAGAGACATTTTTTATGAAACAACAGAACCAAAAGAAATGAAATTACTTCCTTGAATCAGTCATGAAGATGTTCTCCAAATCCAACCAAAAATATAATGCCTGTAAAACTCCAACAAATAGTCATGGCCTCATTTATTTAGAAAATTTAGAAAAATATTTATCAGATGAAAACATATTAAAAACGATGTCGTAATAAACCATATGCAACATTTATTCACCTATTCTCTATCCTACCTTAAAAAAAAAACCTTTTCAAGTATACGCATACTTCCAATGCAGCCATGTGCGTAACAGGATTACAAATATACTCACATTCAAGTTTGAACAATATTCTTTAATAAATACCAGAACATGAGGAACCAATTGTTTCGAATGTTATGATGTGAAGAGTTGTTGAAGAAAAGAGTGGTACTATTTCAATTCGATAGTCATCTGGAACCATAGCTCAATGTATTCTTGGTGTTCTTGGTTCACTTTCTCATTTAGACCACTCTGCATGTTTTCCTCTATCATGTCATGCATATCATCTTCTTTCAGATGGTTTGTCTCTTGGATGCATACAAGATCTGGTGATAGGCATGTCAAGAAATTCTTGATCTCAAGTTCTAGTGGTTTCTCTCCATTGAATGATTCTTTTGTCTCCTCTACAGGGTGGAAACGGTGATAAGAGGAGGATTCTAGATCTTCTTGTGGATGTAGCTCATGGAACTCTTGTTCTTTTATTACTTCTGGAGATGCAAATAGGTTTTTGAATATTTTCAATATTTGCTCTTCCTGAGAGGTAGAGATCCCAACTGCAGTTAGGATTTGAGAGAGTTCTTCTAAATTCTTCTTCATTATTGAATCTTTTTTGTTGGTTGATGGGTCCTATCTCACACATGGATTAGGGGTTCTTACAGCACCCAAAAACTTTTAAAAATCCTAAAGAAATGAAAAGGAAGTGAACTGAAATCAAATGTAAGCAAACCAATTATATACTCGAAGTGCCACCGTGCTACTAGGACCTTGTTGTCACCAAGTTAGCTTCTCTTCTCATATATATATATATATATATTGCTAATGCTAATAAAACACAAATTCTAACTACTTAAAGGAAGAGGACAACCTAACTTTGGAGAAACCCCACTGAAGTGGATGTGTGGGCTCTTCCCTCGCGTCTTACCATATTCTCTCTGCCCTTAGGTCATCCTTAAAACAACACCACACTTGCTGGAAAAAAAAACACACTTGCATGAAATGAACAATCAAGGATTTGGAGAAATAAAAGAAACTTACCTATGCTCTAATCCCTTTAGCATGTCCTCGACAATGGCACCAAAATGTTGGGCTAAATATATGCACTATTAATTCCCAACATTAAATTATCAACCAGGGCTTGTAAGCTTCGAGGTGCAAGCACAGGAAATGCAGGATTGGAGCCTAGTCTAGCCTAATCTAAAGTCGGTGACAATATGAACAAACTGAGCAAAGTAAAAAAAAACTACAAGAAATTAACACTAAGGATTCATCACCGGGACATAGAAATAACTTAGTGCTATAAAGGCTTATATCATAGTCTTTCATGCACTCAGGGTGATGTTCTTGTGATTAATTGTGAGTAGCTTAATTAATTTTCATGCCCTTCAATGATTATTTCCTATAGTGGATCCACACTTAAATGCAATAAAAGAAAGAAGAAAACAGAAATGAATTCAATTGACAGGAAATAAACTAACACCTTAGGTAGAAGACCAACGCAGGAAGGCCATATCTCATGAGTTAGACCTTTAATCTTTCCCTTTGGTGATTAAAACTACAAGAAATTAAAGTGCAGGAATCCAAAGTACAGAAAATAAAAACTAAGAACATGAATTAAAGTACAAAAAAGCTATGGGAAGTCCAAATTGAAGCAAACTAGCAAAAGGAAATCAAACAAATAGAAAACGAAACTCATTTCAAACTATGTGAATGAAATGAAATGTGCATGAAAGAACTAAACCTAAAACACACAAAGCAAACCACACAAACTATAGGAAGAGGCAAGTTGAATTTAAAAGCAAGCAATCAAACTGGAATCAAACAGTATATGAAATCTAAAATCAAGATATTTCCACAATCAAGTGCACCAATCACAATGAACAAGCATGGAAAGCAATGAAAGGAATGGGAAGAATGGCAATGAAGAAATACAAAGTGGAAATAAGTGGAATGCTTATGCAGTGGAAAGGAATATGAACTCTGTAAAAGAAGCTAAAAATTGAATGCTTATTAAAAATGTTTAGTCATATATAAAATCAAAAGAGGAAAAAAAGGATAGGTACTCTCTGCAAACTGAGAGCTTCAATGTAAAACACAAGAATCAAAGAGTAATTGAGAAGAATATGGACTTTTACAATTGACGAAAGAGATATATTTAAAGCACAATCAATTAAACAAAAGTTAATGTGTTGAATAAGTTGAGAGCAGGGCGAGTTCCTTGTGTGAACAATTAATAAAGTTGTGTAATTTAATGTGCATTCATCAATCAAGGAATGAGTACATAAAAACAGAGGACAATTCTCTGTCATGAAATGTAATTGTAGTGTGACTGGGCATTGATTCCATACTTGGAGAATGTTAAGAACCAAATATCAATATAGCATAGAAAAACCTCAGAAAAAGTACTCAACACCTTGAAAAAGAGATAATTTCAGATAATAAGCCTCTTCGAGGGGGAAACCTCCTTTTACCCCATTTAAATGTTCAAGTACAAGATGATTCAAAATGAAAATGCCTCCTTGGTATATATAAGAGACTAGGAGGTATAATTACATCTAATCGCCTAAAGCCAACATAAATAAAATAACATTACTAATATAATATGCCCCAATTAAGGGGTAATGAGCCAATATTAGGGCTTAACATGCCCCTCCCCTTGTGCCCCCAATTATGTACGAGCTAATATTAGGGCTTAACATGTTCTCCTTGAGACAAGTGTTGTCCGCAACACTTGAGTAACTCGATGCTTCTCAGAGTAAAAGACTCATCTTCCCAAGTGGAATCTTTCACTGGTAGTTTCCTTCCTTCATTTAATGAGATACACTAAAATAGATCTATTCCTCGTACCGGTAAATCTTTGTGTCGCTGATGGTCGATCCAATATGATTTTTCCTTCTTCAAAGTTCGCAATATAGTTTGACTAGGATCTTGTCATAACCTTCTTTAAGCCGAAACATGGAAAACTGGGTGTACTTGTGAAGATGCGTATGCTTCAATTTGTATGCCATAGTACCAATCTTTTGCAACACCTTATAAGGGCCATAGTAACTTTGGTGATAATTTATTATCCTTGGATTTCTTGAGGGACACATGTTTGTATGGTTAACCCTAAAAACACCCGATCCCCTACTTCAAAACCTCTTTCACTATGATGTTGATCTCGCTTGTTGTTTCATGTGATTCTCAGCCATGGTCGTTAACTCCTTAAGATTTGGAGAACTTGTTGTTGATTCTCAATGTGATATTATCCTTGATCAAGAACCTTAGATTTTCCTTTTTTGGGAGAAGAACTCGATGGAAGGAGGGTGGTATCCATAAAGTGCCATAAATGGTGTCATTTTGTTGCGCATGAAAGGAAGTGTTATACCACCATTCTACCAAGGGTAACCATTTGAACCATTGTGTTTGTTTATCAAAGACAAAGCAACGAAGGTAGCCTTCCAGACATTTGTTCACTATCTTGGTTTGTCCATCAAATTGAGGATTATAGGATGAGCTATGAGCCAATTGAGTACCCAAACAAGAAAACAATTTTGTCCAAAAATTTCCAGTGAAGATGGGATCTCTATCACTTACAATAATCTTTGGATTGCCATGTAGCTTTTGAATTGTCTCCATGAATGTGGTGGCAACTGTACTAGCTTTGAAGGGATGAGAGAGTGCACAAAAGTGTCTGTACTTGGTCAGTCTATCAACAATCACCATGATGACACTCTTTCCTTTCGACTTTGGTAACCCTCTGATGAAATCCATGGAAACCTCCTCCCAACACTGACTTGGGATGGATAATGGTTGTAAAAGACCTGGGGTCTTAATTGTTTCCACCTTATTTTGTTGGAAAAGCAAACATTCTGCCACAAACCTTTGAACATCAGTTTTAAGGCCATCCCCAAAAAAATCCTTCTTGACTCTATGGTCGGTTTTCAAAAATCTCGAGTGCCCTCCTACTGGAGAGGTGTGCAATTCCAATAGTACCTTTTGTTTGAGTCGGGAGTTCTTACATAAATATAAGTGATCTTTGTACCATAGTGAATCATTTTTCCATGTAAATGTATATGATGCACTAGAATCCTGCTGTAACCTTTGAATGAGAGTCCACACTTTTTTGTCATTCTTCCATTCATCCCTTGCTTCTATTATCCAATCGGGTTGGATGATCGAGATAGC
>SNQJ01S0188317.1:0-18356 GCA_010110895.2 Picea sitchensis | reverse complement strand
GTTTTTCGTATTCTTCTTTACTTGGCTCAACATTTTTCTTAGACTCTTCCATAAGTAATAAGGAAAGTTCAACTGCTGCTCAAATTCAAAATGAAACAAAATTCGAATGTGATATTGAAATATAAGAGAATAATTCCCTTCACAAGTCAAATACCTCTGTAGAATTTCCAATGTTGCATGCCATTTGTCCTTGAGCCAAGACTGTGGTATCTTGTTCGCTCATTTTTCATTTTGAAACTCTAATTTTAAGAATCGATTACAAAGGTCCTATGCGATAAGACAATTTATGAAACACCCTTCCCCTTCTCTCAAAAATCCTATGGCATGAGATATTTAATTCCCTTTCACCTCCTTTACAATCTCCCCAACTTGGGCCACCCGTACACTAAAACCCTTTACAAATTGCAAAGTCACCTAGTCACTATACCCTTCGTACTTAGTGAAGAATCCATGCTAGCTCGTGGCTCTAAGCATTTTTTGGCATGATTTATACTTGGGTATAGATTTCAGATCTCACATGGACATTGACTTGTGGCGATCAACCACAATCTTCAATGAAAAAATTTCTAGTGAGGAGAAAACACTAATTTTAATGTTAATGAACAAGGTCTCATAAGAGAAGGGTCGAACAATCACCACTATTAAATTCCCATACGTTTTCGATTTCAAACAATATTAATAGTCAAATGAGAGATTACACAAGATCATGGGTAATCATGAAATGGTCAAGTCTATGGTGCAATAAGGATGCCATCATAGCCACATAACCTTAAGCTTAATCATTTGTAAGTCTGGAGATATCATTTTTAGGGACAAGTGTAGACTCATGATGGATTATTATCATTAATGAATAATATATATGAGCGGTATGCCATATGGTCATTGGTGTTGTAACAAAATCTAAATTTTTGTTAGCATTTAGGAATAAAATTTAAATTTATAAGGTAGTTAGGTTTTAGTAAAGTTTTAGGGTTTTTATACTTTGTAAATAATATTTGAATAACACTTATATTTGGCTTAGTTTTAAAAATAAACATAAATGTTTGATTTGTTTTAGTTTTATAATGTTTAGGTGTTGTTTAGATTAGTTTTGATATAGTTTTGATTTAAATTTTATTTATTTTAGTGTTAAGTTTTCTTAAATGAAGTGTTATTATTAAAGTTTATTAGAAATTTTAATAATTATTTAATTTGATATAGTTTAGTTTTTATTATATAATTGTTATATAGTTTTTACTAATAAATTGCATGTTTCATTTTTAGAATGATTATGTGCCTGACATTTTAAATCAACGACCCACAACCAATTGTGCCCCCCCCTCACATGTGGGATGGTTAACGGAAGGGAGGGGGGATGTGAAACTTAACCAGAGTTAAAGGCCTTGTGACATGTCATGAATATGCCAATTATACCCCCCCCCCCCAAACCTATGGTTAGTGTTATCACATATAGTTGTCAAGCATCACAAACTGCATCTACGAGCACAATGCGCAACACTTAGAGCAGTCTGATATGAACTCAAATCAGGCAAGCGAGCAAGATCAACTTTGAACGACGAAGATCCATTAGGCAGATCTGATCACCGACCATCGGGTTATCAAGATCATGGAGTTACATGAAGTTTATCATTTGACAGAGCCCCGAAATCATGAGGCAATCCTAGCCGTTGATCCTGGGAAGGACACGTGGTGTACGATTAGCAATTGCGTGGTTTCACGAGATAGAGAGATCGAGGAGCCGAGTCATCAGAACTCCCAAAATGAAAAATCCCGAAGAGATCGTAGCCATTGATCAAAGGAGAATGATAAATTGTTGGATCAGTTTTTTGCAGTTTCGTGAGTCGAGAAAGTAAGAGGGAAAATTCATGAGGACTCACGAAACACGAAATTGTGAAATAGATCTGGGCCGTTCAAACTAATGGAGCACGTGGTGCCTGATTGGTGATTTCGTGGATCGAGAAATATGAAGGCAGGAGTGTGGAAACTCCCGACAACCGAAATCCTGAAATGCCTTTGGATATAGTCGCCAGGTCACGGCTCGTGGTCATGTGAAAGAGGGGTTTAGGAGAAACAGTCTGCCCCAATCACGTATAAAGGACTAATTTAGAGTCTAGAAGGGGCATCATAGCCATTGGGTGAGAATAAGGTCTAACTGTCAGTCAGATGAGTGATTTCGCCGATTATGATATCGAGAAATCTGGAAGTTGGCACCATGAAAGCTCTCGAAAGGCAAGTCTCGAAAGTGACGTTGGAGGTAAGCTCCAGGTCGCAGCCCGAGGTCACATGCAAGGTTGGAGAAATAGAAAGGAGTCATGCCAAAGGTCAAAATCATTTGTATTGATTGCAGAAGAAAGCAACGTGGTTTTGAGGCACTGAGATTAATTCAACAAAGTCATGGGCACCGCCTAGAGAATTCATGGAGGTTAGAACTCATCCTGATCCCGATGAAAATAGTAAATGAAAGCAGGGGCGGTGGTTGAGACCTCATTCCAACCATAAATGGAAGGCATGGATGGTCTAGATGAGTTGGCTCGTTGTACCCCTAAGGACATTTTCTCCTACAAACGCCATGTTGATCTGATCCTGTGTCAGACAAAATATTGTGTGCACAATCTGCAAGAAGATCATGCACACATAAATATTTGAATGTAATGACTCAGCCGCTCCTTTGCTGGAGGGGAGAGTTGCTCTGAGTATATAAGAGTCAGTTTGACTTTTTATTATGGTTGATGGATGAGCTAGGCTCCCATATTGTAAAGTTTTAATGAAGCTCTGGTTCTCCTGGTTATGTATCTGTATTTGAGACTTCTTGTTTAATGTAAGTCAGCTTCTTTTCATATCTCTATAAACATCTCTATTAGAAAACTTGGGCATGGAGGATCCAGTCGAGGGTATTTATGTTTTTGTGATGTAGGTTTGATCATAGTAACATTGCGACCAATTTTAATCAAATTATGTGTTGTCTTTTCCTCCCAACGCTGAATGACTCGGGCATGGATGATCCAGTCAGGTGGTTTTCATTGAATTGTGATGTATGTTTGATTTCATTTTAGTGATGATTTCATCCAATCCCTTGAAACTCTAAATCAAGAGGATCTTGTCTTCTGATTTTTTCCTCCTTAGGTTGCTGGAAGACCCGATGTCCATAGAAAACCTCTTCACTCTCCTCAAGTTCTTCCCTCTACTCACCTTTACTACAACTTACTGATTGAATTTAGATCAATACCTCATATGTGTATGCATGCCAGCCCAGTTTTCTGATTTGAAGCAATATTATCTTGAGACTGCGTCCATGAGACCACTCTTAAATTTATTCATTGTGACATACAAACTGATGGGCATTGTGCTTACCTTCGTTGCAATCTAGGGGTGACTTCCGGTGCTAACATTTATGGCATTGTTGTCAGGGATGAAATTAAATATTTTCCCTGGGATTGAACGACAAAGCTTATTGGTTCTAAAGGTGCATCAAAACTTAGTACATCAAAGATTGTAGTTATGCACCTGGCGACTCCACTGTAGTGACTCCACTATCTCAGCTCCATTGTTTCAGTGTGATTGCTTCTGGATACACTTGGTAGCCCCTAGGAGAACAGAATGATCATATCTAGTCTTTGATGGTGAACAAAGACCAAATACAATCATTATTCATATCATTCACGTTGCGACTCCATGGTTAAAGAATTGATTGGTGACTCCATTGGTTCGAAATGGAAAAAATCCTGGGTCGGAGGTTTGCTCTTTTGATTTTTCGGTTCTTCCTGGTTTTCCTAATGTTGTCCCTACTGTGGATGAATGGGGCAATTATTTTCCCATATTTAGAGAGCGTAAAGAGGACAACCCTGCTTAACATCTCTGTGAGTTTCATGAACTCATGCATCAGTGGGAGATACATCATGAAGATGTATTAATGAATATGTTCATGTTCTCGTTAGACGGGGATGCCCATGAATAGTATCGATCCTTGCCCCTTGCTACCATCTCCTCCCTGAGAGAGTTTCATGCAGCTTTCAATAGACACTGTCAAAAGTGTTATTCCTCTGAGTTAATTTGTCATAACTGTTGTGAGGGGTATAGAGATGGTGTTCAGTACATAGTTCATTCTTGCGAAAGATGTGAGGATGAAGGATATACCTCAGAGGAGTTGATAGAGTTGGTACAGTCACTTTTTGCAATACTAGAGAAATTCGAGGTAGATCGTTCTTCATGCTCTTATGAAGAAAGTGCAAAGGATTTTCCAGTCCTTGAAGGAGATGTTCCTGGTATCCCTACTGAGGATGATGATGAAGATTACATAGTTTTAGAGGCCTTGCATTCTTCTCTTAATGTGCATGTTGTTTCAACCTTTGATGATTATTCAGATGAGGAGCAACAGAGCCTTGCATCACAATTTGTTGACCTGGGGAGTAGCCAGCCTGTATATGACAGCTATGAATCAAGTTCTGAGATGGATATGCAATATTTCCAAGAAAAGACTGCAGAGTTGTATCCTTTGTTCACTAATGAAGAATATTATGAGGAAATCATCCATCCTTGGCCTGCAAAAGACGTTGAGAAATAGATTGAAGAGCAGATCTTTCCCACGGGTCCTATTTATGATGATTATGAATCTGACCCTTAGGAAATCCATGAAGAAGAACCAGAGGAGCGACACAAGGGGTAGTTTATCTCCTGTACAGAGCCTATAAGTGAGAAGCCATCATGTGAAATCAGTTAGCCTACATCAAATTCTCATTCACCTACACTCTATAGAGACATTCAGCCATGTGTGAGCAATTGTGTAGCAGAGGTGGTTGCATATTATAAATCGTCTGGAGTTTTTCCCTTGGCCTATGAGCCTATGAAGGAATACATGGAGTTGTATTTCCTTCATGTTTTGAACATCTTTATCCTGACCTCAACATTAGGAGGAAAGCTAAATAATGTAACCGTTCTGCATTCATAGTTGCATTACCTGTTATCAATCATCGACAGAATGAAGGAGCTTCTAGTTAGGAAGTTACTTGAATGGCTCTGGTGGAAGTTTGCTTTCACCTAGAACTATGTAAAATTTTATTAGCTTAGGACTGTACATAAATAAGCTCCTTCGAGCACGTGTGTTTATTTTTGTTTTTACGTATCGTCTTTTATTCCTCAGCAGGATGTCCTGAGCTCAACTCCATAGCCCAATGATTAAGGCGATTAGAACTACTTGCTCTTGGCAGCTCGCATGGAGCGTGCCATCTTCTATGGAGCCAAATGTTATCACATATATTTGTCAAGGGTCACAGGCCGTAGCTACGAGCACAAAGTGAAACACTTAGAGCAGTCTGATATGAACTCAAATCAGATGAGCAAGAAAGATCAGTTGTCAATGACAAAGATCCATCAGGCAGATCTGATCGTCGACCATCGGGTTATCGGGATCACATAGTTACATGAATTTTAGTGTCTGATAGAGCCCCAAATTCGTGAGGCCATCCTAGTCATTGATCCTGGGAAGGACATGTGGTGCATGATTAGAAATTTTGTGGTTTCACAAGATAGAGAGATCGAGGATAAGATTCATCAAAACTCCCAAAATGCAAAATCCTGAAGAGATCGTAGTCATTGATAAAAGGAGAAAGCTAAACCATTGGATCAGCTTTTCACGGTTTCATGAGTCGGGAAAGTAAGAGGGAAAAGTCACGAGGACTCGTGAAATGAGAAATTGTGAAATATATCTAGGTCGTTCAAACTAATGGAGCATGTGGAGCCTAATCGGTGATTTTGCGGATTGGGAAATCTAAAGGCAGGAGTGTGGAAACTCCCAATAGCAGAAATCCTGAAATGCCTTTGGAGATAGGCGCCAGGTCATGGCTCGTGGTCATGTGAAATAGGGGTTGAGGAGAAACATTCGGCCCCAGTCACATATAGAGGACTAATTCAAAGTCCATAAGGGGAATTAGAGCCATTGGTTGAGAAGCATATATAACCATCGGTCAGATGAGCGATTTCACCGATTCTTATATTAGGAAATCTGGAAGTTAGCTCTAGGTCGCAGCTCGAGGTCACATGAAAGGTTGGAGCGATAGAAAGGATCTGTACCAAAGGCCGAAAGCACCTGCATTGATTACAAAATAAAGTAGAGTGGTTTCGAGGCATTGAGATTAATTCAACAAAGTCATGGGCATCGCCTAGAGCATTCATGGAGGTCATAACTCATCCTGATCCTGATGAAAATAGTAAATGAAAGAAGGGACGGTGGTTGAGAACTCATTTCAACCACAAATGGAAGGCATGGAGAGTTTGGATGAGTCAGCTCGTGGTACCCCTAAGGACAATTTTCCCTACAAAATCCATGTCGATTTGATCCTGTGTCAGACAAAAGACTGTGTGCATAGTCTGTAAGAAGATCATGCACACGTAAATATTTGAATGTAATGACTCATTCACTCCTCTATTGGAGGGGTGAGTTTCTTTGAGTATATAGGATTCAGTTTGACATTTTGTTATGGTCGATGGTTGACTTAGGCTTCTGTATTGTAAAATTTTAATGAAGCTCTGGTTCTCCTGGTTATGTATCTGTATTTGTGACTTCTTGTTTAATGTAAGTCAACTTCTATTCATATCTCTGTAAATAGTTGTGTTAGAACACTTGGGCATGGAGGATCCAGTTGAGGGTAGTTATGTTTTTGTAATGTAGGTTTGATCACAGTAACATCACGACCAATTTTAATCAGTTTCTATGTTGTCTTTTCCTCCCAACGTTGAATGACTCGGGCATGGATGATCCAGTTGGGTGGTTGTCATTTAATTGTGATGTATGTTTGGTTGTCATTTCAATTTAGTGATGATTTCATTCAGTCCCCTGAAAATCTAAATCAAGAGGATATTGTCTTTTGATTTTTTCCTCATTAGGCTGTTGGAAGACCAGATGTCCATAGAAGACCTCTTCTCTCTCCTCAAGTTATTCCCCATAGTCACATTTACTACAACTTACTAACTGAAGTTAGATCAAGACCTCATCTGCGTATGCATGCCAACCCACTTTTCTGAGTTGAAGCGATATTATCTTGAGACTGTGTCCATTAGACCACTCTTAAAATTATTCATTGTGACATACAAACTGATGGGTATTGGGCTTACCTCTGTCGCAGTCCAGGGGTGAATTCTAGTGCTAGAAATTAGCATAGCCATACGTCACCCCCATGTAATCAATGCAAAGACGACATGTGTTCTAGATGATTATAGTAGAAAAAAAATCAAATCATGTTCTATATCAATGACACCTCTGAATTAATGTCTTTCATGCATCATCAAATCAGATCCTGCTATGTGTTCGGTAAAATGTGATTTGATTTGATGGCTAAGAATATTCCAATATATGATACGTTATAGTGTCAAATCATCGAAATGAAGGTATATGAAATGTCATGTTTATTTACATGAAGGATATGATAAGTTCAATTTAGCACTTATTTATACATGTTGTCATCATCAAAAGTATACTTTGCAATGACATATCATTTTTCACATTTTAAATGCAATCATACCTAATTATTTCACCAAAATTCCAGTAGTTGAAGTCTATTTCATCAATGTAAGCTCCAGTTAGTTATCAATTCAAGTTATATGAAGGTATTATCACTCATAAAAGATCAATATTGTTATTACCGAAAACGTTATCACCACAGACACTGACAATGGATGAAGAAATAGTCAACACAAGCACAACATACTACCAATAATTATGGAAGGATTACACTCAGGTTGGCAAGATAAGCACAAACATATACAAAAGTAGTTATGAAGTTCCACATGTATTCATCACTTTCAGCGCACATACATCCATGTGGTCTAACATGGCGTACAATGTGCACAGTGCACGAACCGTGCGACTGACAAACAAAAAACTCGCATGGATGCGGAAACGACCGATTTATGATTTTGGTTGGGCCTCAACCAATTTTGGGATGGAGTGCATCTCCCCCATACCCAAAATCACCCTCAAATTCCATCTTGGGATCACTGAAAGGGATGGGAGGTACCTCCAAAGGCCTCCCATTCACATTTGAAGCTAGTTTGGAAAAAGCTTTCCATCCTCCTATAAATAAAGGGCCATTGTATGCAAAAAAGAGGAAACAATTTGAGTATTGTTATGCTAGTCATTTTGTCTTTGAGAATCCATATTTATCCTACATCTCTTTGACCATCCATAGCAAGTGTTGCACCTCTCTCCCCTTGATAAGTTCAACTATCAATTGTTCACCATTATATTTTCATTTTCATCCATTGTTAGAAGAGAGAAAGATTTGTATTTGGGGACTCAAGAGTCTTCCCAAGGAGGAAGAGGGGACTCATAAGTTGCCATATTTCTCCAAGGTATTATCAATTCAACAATCAATTTAATTTGGTAGCTATTCCTTGTTTCTCTTTCTTACATCTATTTTAGTTGTTACATGATTAGTTTAGTTTTATTTTCTTGTTGTTCATTTCTTGTTTTCTACTTAGTTGAGCCACTAATCAACTAACGAACTACTGTTTTGTATTGCTATCTTAACTAGATAGTTAACGAACCTTGTTTTTCTCACCCAAGTGACAAAAAAACCCCAAAATATTGGCAATCATACTGGGGACTAGGATCAAAATCCTCCCCAATTAAGCTATTAAATTTTTCTTTCTCACTCATTTGTTTTTTTAGGGGTTAAAACTGGCCTATTCTCACCTTTAGCGAGTAGAATTTCATCCCACATTGAATGAAATCATTCAAAAAAAAAATATTGTTGGCTTCTTTGCGTGTGCATGGGTTTGAGGAAAACATGTGCATGATCAGAACCCATCCACGCTCTATCATAACTATCCAAACATGAACCCTGTGCTCTGTGCATGACTATTTCTGGTTTAGCCGCACACTGGTCTTATTTTTGCTAAATTGTAAGGCTTGAGAATATCACTTCCATCAAGTAGTTTAGAGTCGATTTATGCACTATGGTAAAATCCATTGAAATTAGGCTTGGAGATCCACTCTTTCATACATAGCTTAAAATGACACATAGACATTTAAAGAGGATAAAAATAACCTTTGCATCTTTTACTTCCTTACTTGCCACATGGATGGCCTAAAGCTTAGCATGT
This sequence comes from Picea sitchensis, assembly GCA_010110895.2. NCBI lineage: Eukaryota > Viridiplantae > Streptophyta > Pinopsida > Pinales > Pinaceae > Picea > Picea sitchensis. Next base: position 9,260 of record SNQJ01S0188317.1, on the reverse strand, counting down.
GAATTTCATTATCTTATTTTCTTTTGCAAAGTCATCACACTAATTCGGGACTAGAAACTTATCTAAGTGATCTTGGAGTATGCTTTTTCCTCGCACCCTAGTGTGATCTTATAAATCAAAAAAGAGATTTCCTAAACAAAGTCTTCATCTCCCTTAAATAAAAATGAAACAATCTTTAGGAGAGGACAATACCTCTTAACTTATTTTGAAATGTAAATCTAAGATTTGTAAGGGCCCACACATGCCCACATGTGTACAATCCTAGGATAGTTTCAAATTCTAGAGTAAATTGCTTAGAAAGTTTAAATCATTGGAAGGGCCCACACATGCCCATATGTTCACAATCTAGGATAATTTTCAAGTTTTCTTATATTACAAAACATCCTAGGGAGATAAAAGAGTCAAAGTAAGGATTTCCATATCCACCATGTTAGCTTGATATTATTTTCATTTGTAAGGTTCATTTGAAAAATTTTAGTAAGTTATATAAACAAGAAAATTAAAGGACAACATGATGTCCACCATGTTAAAATATTGAATTTAACTTATTAAAAAACTTCTTCACCACTCTTTGCACACACTCTCACTCACTCAAAAAACCTTTTGATAGATACTTGAAACTCGTAGTTGGTCTTCACTTTGTTAGTAAAGAGCATTTTGGAACACCATCATAAAAATGAAGTTGGTCCATGACCACAACTTCATAGCCTACTCTCACATTCTAAAAAGAAACCATAATCAACCCACTTTCTAACCTATACATGGGGAACACAAAAGAATTTGGTAGTCTAAGTTATGATTTTGGGGATAGGAATGCAAATAACTACCCATCATCATTTCTCACTTGAAACTTAGAAAGTTGTGAATTAAGAAGCCAAAATCTTCCCACTCAAGTATTATTATACCATAACGTAGGGAGACACCTATGAGGGGTCGAAGGTCAAGGTCCATTTGTTCTGTGCGTGCCTCCTTGGGTCACCCAAACCTTGAAAAGAATCCATCTTGTGACCGATTTCTAAGGATGAAAATATAAATGTTGTTCTTGATGGAAGTAGCTTAGTATTCCAATCTAGGATTTATCTACCTAAGGTGGCGGTAGTGGGTTGTAATCACTCCTTAGTAAGATTTTGAATGGATGTTTGGAAACATCTCCAGTACTTTCGGGATATACCCCCTTCACCCCTCATTATAACTAAGTGTTCATCCCTTCACTAGCTTCTCCTCAAGTTGTTTTTGGCCCCACTATCAAGTAATTTTTTGGAGGTCCACTATTATTGGAGAGGAAGGATGTTACGTTGTATAGGACATGTTCACTTGTTATTTGATTTTTATTCCCCCACGTGAAATTACAAAAATCCCAAAATACCTTTCACATTGTTTTGATGTATGATTTTTCACCACTTGATTACATGCAATTTTATGAATACATTGTTTAAAGAAAATTTTCCTATCATTCTTCACCACCATTTACACACAACCACCTCTATGCTAGAATCATAGGGGAACCACAGTATCCCCGTCATTCTAGGAACTTGAGAAAATTACTCCCAATTTTGGGTGGTGTTCATAATTTTACTAATACATCGACAGTACCACCACATACACCAGTTAGTGATATGGTACTAGGCTTAGGATTCCTAGGGGATAATTTTCTTGGAACCAATATCCAAAGTAACTCACAAGAAAAACCTCCACCACAAGGAGGCAATGATTAAATGTTTTCACAACCTACAAGCTCCCAAGGAACCAGTTCCTCTCATTCCATGGGAGGACCCACCCCCATCATGCCCTACTTAGCTTCACTCAACATGCCAAATCTAACCAAAATGACAAATGATCCCATATTGCATGACCCCACTTGGATGAATATTCCCATAAAGATACCTTCTGACATTCCTAAGTTTGAAGGAAAAGTCGAAGAGGACCCAGTCAACCATGTCATGTCCTTCCACTTGTGGTGTTCTTCCAATAGCAATATGGAAGATTCCATTTATCTACAGTTATTTAAGAGAACCCTTACTAGAACTGTGACTAAATGATACATAGACGATAATTCGGATACCCATGCATCCTTCGAGTCTCTACCCAAAACAGTCATGTCATTTTTTCAACTCCTTATTCATCATGACATGGGTTTGGAGATTCTTTCAGAATTCAAACAAACCACCACTATTCATATCTCAGACCATATTCATGAGTAGCGTAGACATCGAAACATATGCAAGGAAGATACCACTCCATAACAAAGAATAGATTGGTTCCTATGATTTCTCATTCCTACCATTTCCAAATTTTGTGGCTACAACCCTCCCCAAAACTGAATATGAAGCCATCACAAAGGTGCAATAGTTTGACCTCATCTACTCCCAATTAGGGTACCTATAAATTGTTCTTCCAAATTCTCCTCGTCCTTTTCCCTTTGGTCAAGACTAACCTGGAATATCACACATCGTTGATGGGTTGATTGTCTCCATGGATCATATTCAACCACACGTGCATCTGGTACCCACATATGGGACCAATCCATACTTCCAACCATATGGGGGAACCCCATATTACCCTCCCTCACAACCCCCTCCACCATTCATGGCACCTCCTCTTCCTACCATGGGTACACATATACCCACGTCCCTTCCCCAGCCAATACTAGTTCCCCAACCATTAAATTCATATCAACCCAGGAATAATGGATGCACCTCCACTTCTTAAAACCCATATGGATGGCCCCCAAGGTAACCCATATTATAATTTTATATTTCCTCCCCAACCTGTTGTACCCCCACACGGATAACACTGGGCAGGGGTTAATTTCATCCAACCTTCCCCTCTTCAACAGGTTCAATATTTTGAATAGTTGAACATGTCCAATCCACCTCACCAACCCAATAATAACTAGAAGAAAGGAAAGAATAGGAACCAAGGACAATGTGGGAAACCTCCACAACAAAACCCCCAAGATGGGGTTAACCAACACCAACCCAATCCAAACCCTCAAGGGGGAATAAAAATTGCCAACCATGCCAATGGAAAAATAAAAATCTTCGAACCAATTACCCTTGTGTATTATGTGGAAAATATGGAAATTACACTCACCATTTCCCTCAAATCACCAACTAAAAACATATGAAGGGAACCATGAATCCCTAGCAGGAACCCTGTTGGAGCCGCCTTTTTCAACTAGTTTAAATGTAATTTTTAAAATCAAAGGTTGGCCTTTAAGTTGTCTTTTACTTCATGACCTTTACCCACTGAAAATATCAGTAGTCCCGATATGAAAAGTGGCGATGGCCTTTGTACTCCTAAGCCATTACCATTTAACCATTGAGCGATCTTTTTCACTTTTCTATACCTCGGGATATTGCGTTTCGGAAGTTACAAGTCACACTGTTTCCAAGACCTGATACGTGAAGTCGCGAAACAACCTTGAAAGCTTACCCAGGTTAGCACCGAGAGTAAAGTTCCTTAAACCTTAGTTAAGTGCTGTCGAGATTTCGGGTCTCGGTGTTCACCCTCCCCAAAAGTCTTACTGTCATAACTTCAATAGGATAAATTGCGAGACATTTGCACAAGTTACCCGGGTTAGTGTCAGGGGTGAATAGTTTTAACCATAGTTAAACTCTGTTGATATTTCGCAACTCAACATACGCTCTTCCAAGAAAATCTACCTTTGTAGCCCCGAGTCGCAAAGTCACGATATTAATTAAACACTTAACCCGGATTACATTTTTGCTTAACTAGATCACGTCATCGCGATCTCGGGTTTTAGGTGCTCGAAGGGTAGGAGTGAAATCTCCCGATATGGCGAACACCGAAAGGGTGATTAAAGTTTCAAGAAAACCTAATTAAAGAAGCGAAGCTAAGCCAGATTAATCAGTGAATTAGTACAAATATTAACACACACCATCTACGGGATAAATTTAAATGTTTTGCGCCAACTTGTGTCGCGACCCGTCAAAATTTATGGCATTTGTTTGAAATGAGTTGAAGTGACAGGTAAAGATATCATTTCTATTGCTAAAATCTTTCTCAAAAAATGATTTGACTGCTCTTTTCATAAGGACGCAGGGATTTTAAATGGTCAAAATATAGAGTTATTTCTCTCATTGTTTCAAATTTCGTTTATATCTTGCACAAAAAAGTTTTTCTCATCAGGATAATTTATGTATTTATACACATTTTTACTACATGAGAGCTAAGTCAGAGTCCTCTATCATGGGCCCACGAAAAGTGTCCAAGGCGATTGCTGAGAGTTTAGGGCAAGGCTCAGATGATGTTTATGATACTTCACCCCAAAGTATTGATTCTGTCAGAACCTGGTCATACGTCTCCGAGGTTCTGCAGTCCAAATTGGTGAACTGTTCAGATGATTCCAGTGATAATGAGAGGGATGACTTGGCTACCAAATACAAGATCATTGTTCAAGCAGAGATGCATAAGGTAGCGGCTACACCATGACTCCTTCCCTACTATGATATGATCTGATGGGCACTAGATCACATGGATATCCCAACCAGAACTATTATCAGCGAGCAGAAGGTGACCATTGGGACCTTTAGACTAGAAAATTTGCAGGTGATGTACCAATTGTCACCCACACCAAACTTCTCACACAATGTCGAGTTTCTGGAAAGTTTTAAGTGGAAGGAATGCGATAAATATGAAAGAAACTTGTCTAATCTGATCAAGGATTGGGTCTCGCACCCTGCAAAGTTCAGGGAAGACGGTAATGGAGTTTATTCAATCTCTTTTTTGGAACCACAATTCAAATACATAGCAATGATGACCTGTAGATTGTATGGGAGTGAGGACACCACACATTTCTTTCTCCCATGGGTGCCTCTGATTCATACAGTCACTGGAGGTTATTCCTTCGACTGGGCCAAATTGTTGTCAGACAGTCTAACCAGTTGGATTACATAGTATCAGACGCAAAGGGAAAATGGGAAGGCTGCTTCATTTTTTATATCCGCATATATCATGGACGCGGTTTGTTTCATGACGCCTTTTCCCCTAATGAGATGGAGCTGGACTCCATCTGATGCTAAACCTAGCCATGTCTACCATTCAAAACTTTGGGAGGATAAGGCCACAGACTTCATATACGAGATTTTCAATTGGCTAATGGTGTCGATGCATGTCATCATCTTCGGTAATCCACCGACTAGGATTTCAGATAGCATCGCTACCAACTTGAGTAGCGTGGCTGGCTGGTACTTAGAGGTAGAATTTTCCTATATCATGGTTTTTGGAACCTCTGTTCCTCCATATGCTCTACCATTATTTATACCAGATAGGCTGGTTTGTCGCGAAATCACTAGGCAAACCGTGGTTGGTGGCATAAGAAAAGAGATTAAAGGATTTTCCAAAAAGGTATGGCCACCCTTCCCCATTCATTTGAATACCTATTCTTTATTAGATTTCGGACATGTAAAGGCCGAGGCGACAGCCTTGGAAGATATTAAATTCGTCCACATTGAGTTCAAGAAACACGACCCACACAGGGTCATGAGTAATCACATGGCTAGTTGTGGCCTTAAAATATATGAACATGAGAATTCTCCTCATGATGATATTTTCCAAGGCACAATATCCTATGTAGAGGTATTGAGTCGGATACAAGCCCTATCGCCCGAAGAGATGGCCGATTTTTTCAAATTCCAAGAACACCGACAGAGATGCTTTCCCCCAGTCTTACAGGGTAAGAACCTAATGATCGCAGATGTACAACAAATGGAAGAGAAGGGAACCAAAGATTCAACACCTGACCAAGAAGAACACCAGGAAAAGAAGAAGCAAACTGGGGCCCAGAAACAGGAAGCGGAGACCCCCAACCCTACAAGCAAACCAACCTCGGTTGTTACTCTAGGGAAATCATCCAAGCAGTTCGATAGTCCCATCGTTTCTGTTACTCCCCTACAATCCACAGAGGGGGTCCCAGACACTGGATGGATTTTTAGCAAAGAACTATCACCCATAACTATGGAAGAGTTGCCTCCGAACGAATTTTTCTTCGATAAGAAGAGAAAGGTCATTGTGAAGAAAGAGATTTATCAAGAAGAAGGCAAGGTAGCCATGAAATTTAAAATCTTAGCTGATGGAAAAGACATGAAGAAGCAAGAATTTGCAACTCAGATAGTAGGGACATTGGGGGCTTTTTCTACAGCCAACCAATATTCTGTCGAGTCCCTAAAATATCAGTTGAAGTGAAAAAACCACTTAATCAAAACTTTGGAGGCTAAACTGGCTATAGCAGAGGCAACTTCCAAAGATTAGGCGAATACAGGTATAGAGCAAGCTAGAGCAACTGATCAAAAAGAAATCAAGTGGCTCAAGTCTGATCTCGAACAAACACAGCAGGCGGCCCAGACCAACCAATCACAGATAAGCCAAAAATAAGAGTTAATAGCGCAATTACAGGCCAAATTAGTCTTCGCCAAAAGCCATATGATAGATATCGGGATATTCCAATCCCAAGCCATAGAAATCTGAAAAAGAGTGTCGACAACTCAACAAGGTTTACTTGCTAAAGTGGAAACTATTCAAAATCACTGCCAACTCATTGATCAAGCATTGGAAAACATCTCCTTCAGCGAAAAAGAAGTTGGGTTGGCTCAGGTCATTTTCCAAGAGGATGTTATAGCCACGACAAAAAAGGAAACAGGAAGTAGTTCCAGGCTCTCCATTCCAGAGAAAACCCGAGGTAACATCTTGTTGAAGGCATGAGAGCATAACATATAAGAAGGCAGACAATGAGATAAAGAGGTAAGAAACTCTTGTGAAGAAACTTTTGGCTTCATAGATAGGAGGTTGTTGAATCTCGATAGTGAAAACAACACTGAGGCACTGGGCCAAATTAATATAGCCAAGCACCTGCTCAATATCAAGGAGAAAGAGGAAAGAGAATTGGCTAAAATATCACAGATAACCCAAACGGATATAATCCAAGTAGATAAATGGCTAATAAAACCAAGTGTACATTTATGTTCTATCAGTTCCAAAGATCGACAGGTAGAAGGGAAGTTGCCATAATTAGTGAATTATTATTACACTTTTGAGGCAAATAATCAAACAGAACCTTCCAGGTTGATAGCCCAGTTGGTGGAGAAGTGCATCGCTTGCACCGAGCATACCAAGGGGAAGGTTTCCGATATCAAAAAATGAAAAGTGTCTGCCTATTATATTTTTAGAACTCGAAGAGAAAAGAAAGGAAGGTGTTCCAGTTGCCCGAAAGAAGGACAGAGACAAAGAATTGAAACGTTTAATCTCCTTTCTTTTTTTTGTAACCAAAAATACTCCTAGAACGATTGAACTTCCATCATGTAGAAGTTTGTATAAATATGAAATTAGAAGAAAGAAAAATGGCTGGAACTTTTTGGTCGATTGTAATAGAGACTATATCCTTTTGAGAATTAATACAAAGCAATCCGAAGACTCCCGATTCCATCAAGACTGTGTTATGAGTTTGTTTCCTCTGTGATTTCGTATTCAATTTCATTTCTCTTATATATGTTTGATGAATGTTTCATTGCAATTTAGTAAAACCTCTACTGTTTTGATCAATTTTTAGCCATCTATATCGTTTACAATTTTTCCTCTGTATCGGCTATTAGCAGGTACAAGACCTATGAACCCTTTAGATTGTCATATTTTATGCTTCGTTAGATTCCTTCTTATCTTATTTTCTTCTTCTCTTTACAGGGTGAGATTCTCCCTTGATAAGAGCCTCACATTATAGACAACTTAATGTTTTCTCACATTTCACACACCATTTATTTAAAATATAACTCGGTTACGGGAAAAGGCCTTTGGTTTGCATTTTATCTTTAATATTGGATTCAAAGTTCTCTTTTATAAGATGAAATTGATACAACATCAAAAACCTCAAACTCTCCTTTAATTTTACTATTCCTCTATGACTGTTCCCATTGTAAGACAGCCTAATATTGAACCTAGCTTATCAGACCAAACCCGTATCACTTTAAATATTTTTGATACCATACTTAAAACATCCAACATCTGGGTAGAACTTGAATGTTCATGGGTCGTGATTGAATGGGATATAAACATCCAGGAATAGTTGGAAGTGAGACAATGACAACTTGGAAATCAGCCTTAGCTTCCTTTCCTGAAGGTTGAATATTCTCCCTTTTTTATCCTTTACTCACTTTCGGATGCCTAGACACTGTACTTTCTAAGCCTTAAGTACAGACTCTGGAACAACACACCCAACCCCCAAGGTTCACCATAGATACCTCCCACTTATATACCACCACCACCATCRATGGTATTAAAAAAACCTGTCCCACATCGATTCATTAACACTCAACCAGAAGAGGTCCAACACCCACACCCCCAGGGGAAGTTCCCTCCACCCATCCAATCCCACTCAGAAAACACCACTGACCAAAGTATCCTCCTCACCACTGAAGAGGAAATCCTCTTACAAACTCCCAGTCGTCAGTACAATAATCCCCCTGATCCATTACCTACCACTTTGGAAGCTCCCCAGCCACCAACCAAACAACCTTTGATGATCCCTCATCCTAACATTGAAGCCATCACCCACATGCCTCACTCACCATTACACAAGAATGTGCATAATCCCCATGCCCATGCCTCCCATAGATATATTCTTATTAATGATATCTCTCAATTAACCGGTGCCATGTTAGTTATGGAAGTCCTTCAAACTTTCCCTTCTGAGAAAAAGGCATTAATTTCACAATTGGGGGCAGTTGATCCCACAAAAACTCTTCTAATCACATTTGACTTAGACAAAGAAAACCCTAGACTCCCATCCTTAGTCACATTCTAGATTCCCGTCAAAATATGGAATATCACCATCCATTGCGGCATCATTGACGAAGGAGAATCTACTTGCATCATGTCCAAAATAGTATGGCAAAAACTTGACTCACCTAAGATAATCCCCTTATCCATCACCCTTCTAGTGTATGATGGTAGGCCATCCCAACCAAACGGCTTGTACCAAATGATCCTAGTAGAATTAGGGGGAAAGCTAATTCTCATTGACATAGAGGTCATCAACGCGCAACTATATTACAACATCCTTTTTGGCCAGAGCTACATGTATTCCATGCAAGAAGTGGCTTCATCAGTATTCTACACCATGTTATTCCCACATAATTGGAAAATTGTCACCATTAACCAATTAACCCATTATGAATCTAACCAGTACGACCATATTGATAATATCCTTCCCCTAATCTGCTCAAATTTTGACCTCTTACCCATGATCG
>SNQJ01S0188315.1:0-18356 GCA_010110895.2 Picea sitchensis | reverse complement strand
CCTCTTCAGTGAATTCCATTGACTTATAGCTCAAAATAGTCAAAATCATGGAAATCGTCGGAATGCAACAAAACCAAAGCCAACCTATGTGGAATGGATCATAATGATGGAATATGATCATCGATACAATATGGACCCCACAATGCCTCTCAAATACCCTTGTACTCGCTATAACATCCATCTGGCCACTCTCGTCATCATAAATCTCTACACTGGGATAATGTCCCAAAGTGGGGACATTACATGTCTCCAAAATCTTGTTGAATGCTTCCACTGTCCCATTTTCTTGTGGATGGTAAGGTGTGCTCTTATGATGATGGACTGCAAATTCCTCAGTCAAGGCTTCAACAGTCTTATTGATGAAATGTGTGCCTTGATCACTCACAAGGATCTTTGGGCATCCAAGCATGGTTATGGTGTCATCAAATATGAAGCGCACAACTGTAGTTGCACTACAATCCTTAACTGCTCTTGCTTCGGCCCATCTAGTGAAGTATTCTGTCGCAGTAATTATGTACCTTTCTCCTGTGCGCTTCCCTGGTGGGTTTATAGGTCCTACGAAGTCAATGGCCCATTTCTCAAATGATTGTAGTGTCAGTTTTGGTGCTAATGACATTTCATCTCTTTTAGACGGTTTCCCAACTCTATGGCATACATCGCAGGTTCTGTAATAGTCTTTAGCATCTCTGTGTGAGGTAGGCCACCAAAGGTCAGCTCTAAGAATGTTCTGCGCAGTTTCTTTCCCTGCGTAATGTCCTCCTGCAATGCCTTCATGAGCTTCGGCAAGGATCAATGGTCGTTCTTCCTCCATAACACACCTCCTCAATATCTCATCAGGTCCCATCTTTTATAGCTATCCAACTATAAGTGAAAATGCAGCACGCACTACCAACTATTTCTTCTAGGGAATTGTATACTCACTAGGTGTCATTCCTGTTGATAGGAACTGGACTATCTCTGCGAAGTGGTCATCAATATTTCTAATGGCCAATAACTATGCATCCGACAAACTGGTCAGATCTTCACCATGTTCCAACCTTGACAAGTGGTCAAGACCTTTGTTCATTCTTCTTGGTTTAACCACAATTTCGAAATCATATTCCTGAAATAACAGAATCCATATGCATATTATCCCCCCAACACTGGCTTGTTGACTAGGTATTTCAGCACGGAGTGATCAGTAAACATTTTAAAGTGTCCTCCCAACAAGTAGTGGCGAAATTTCTGCAGCGCATACACCATGGCTAATCCTTCTCTCAGTGGTGGTGTAATTAATCTCAGCTGTGGATAGTTTCCTTCTAGAAAAGATAACGGATGGTCAATATTTCCTTCCCCAGGTTGTGCTAACACTGCTCCTAAGGAAATAGAAGATGCATCAACATGCACATGAAACTCCTTGCTCCAATCTGGGAAAACCAGAATAGGCACAGTAACCATTTTCTATTTTAGTGTGTCGAAGCTCTGCTGGAATTCTTCTGTCCAACTAAACTGACAGTCTTTCTTCAAAAGCTTCTCCATGGGTACTGTAATCTGGGCATATCCTTTAATGAACTTCCTGTAATATCCAGTATGTCCCAGCACAGTGTGCAGTTGTTTGAATGAAGTAGGAGGGGGTAGATCAACTATAATGGCAATTTTAGATGGATCTACCAACAATCCTTGCTTTCACACAATATGACCTAACAACACTCCAAATGGTGAGAAGAAGATGAACTTCTTCAGATTTAAGGCAATTTGACACTGCCTGCATTTGTCCAACATTAGCCTTAGACATTCAATATGATTTTTCAATAAACTAAAAACAGTTCAATCATCAAAATATGCTTCTAGAAATTTATGCAGAAACTTCTTGAATGCTTCGACCACCACCCTGGAAAAGATGGTTGGGGCATTCTTCAATCCAAACGACATCACTGTGTACTTGTAGGATCCCCATTCTATTGCAAATTTGGTTTTATGGCAATCTTCCTAGGCAATCTGGATCTGATGGTATCTTGAAAATCCATCTGTAAAAGAATACACCTCCTAGCCTCCCACATTATCTAACACTTCGTTAGTGAATGGCATAGGTAAGGGGTCATGCAAAAAAGCATTGTTCATATTCCTAAGATCTACGCAGATATGAATCTCTCTTGTCTTCTTTTCTTGCACCACCATAGGGCTAATCCATTCTGACTCTTCAACAGGTTCTATAATCCCTGCTTCCAACATTCTATTGAGCTCAATCTTCACTTTCTCCTTATATTTAGGGTTCAACCTGTAGGGTCTCTGTTTGACTAGTCTTGCGTCTGGTTTCAAAGGGATCCTCATCTCTCCCATAGTCCCTTTAATTCCCTTCATATCAGTGAACTTGGTTAGAAACAAGCCCTGATATTCGTGTAGTAACTCTGTGATTTTTTCAATAGTAGCAGCATCCCAATAATCTCCAACATTTGCAAGTTTTGGTGTTTTCTCTGTTCCAATATTGACTTTCTTGATCTTGATTGGCTGTCCAATGAATGGTAGCTCAACTCCTGGTCCTTCCACATCTCTTTGGCCTTCTATTTCGACGATGTTCACCTTCCTAGGGTATTCGTCTTCATCAGTATTGATGTTGTAACAACCTTGCAGTTTCTGGAGAGGTGCAGTCCATTCATCCTATTCTTGTTCCAAAGGGAGGCTATATGCCTCATCAAATAATTTCTATCTTACAATCTGTAATGCTTGATCTACTGAAGGATATTGACTTTCAAATAAGAAGGTGGTTACAAAATTATGAGTCATACCTTCCCAATCTGCAGTGATGAGGCGCAGCTCCACTTGAAGATACCAGTTGATAGGGGTTGTGTCCAGCATGTTAATGAATTTGTGTACCCACTGCTCCTAAGGAATGTTTCTCTAGGCTTCCTCGCAACTTCGCACATGGTCCTTCGAACAACTTCGACCTATGTACCCAACTTTGCATCCTTCTACTTGTGTCGAGAACCGCGTTGTCATCAAAGTACAACATTTTATCCAGTCTGTAATATTGCTTTTGTGGGTCCCCCATCATCTTGCTGGTGTTTCTTTCAAGGCCTCATCCATTGCCAACAATATTTTTTGTGTTGGTACACTTGCTTCGAATTTCGACAAGAATGTTTCTAAAGGATTTAGACCATCAAAGGTGGGTAGGTTACTTACTATTGTGCTGATCCAATGAACTTCTCTAGTTAATCTAGCACATCTCCTTGTAGATACTTCATACATTTTGTTCTGCCAGTTCTCCAGTGCTTCTTCTGAATATGATGAACATGCGTTGTCACTTCTCCAGCTTAGGTTCCCATCGGCCATAGGATTAATGTAATCCTGCTGTCTGGATGTTAGTTTGTATATGTTTTCCAGTTTATGTGTGCAGTCTTCTTCTCTAATGGGCTTTGTGTATCACCGACCTTCATCTAGATCTAAAGGTGAAATGACCCTAAGGACATATCTTTCAAATGTCATACGTATTTTCTTTAAATCAACCATAGTGGAATTATTGAAAGCCCAATCAATTCCTAACAGCGCAGGGTAAGGACAATTGTTATCAACTATCTCAATTACCTCAAAATTTGCAAACGTTCTTACTCTGTCGATGTCCATAGGGACATGTTCCAATCTTCCAAAGGGGCTTACAGCTTGCTGATTATCCATCCTAAGCTTGATAGGGGAATTGATCAACTTCGGTTTTCCCATCAGTGCCCAGGTCTGCTTCGTCATGACATTGACCTTCGACCCTAAGTTGAGGACCACATATTCTATGTCATACTCTCCTATTTGAGAGTTCAAGTGTAATTCCTTATTTGTCCTTCTCCTTTTTGAGACTTGGTGTACTGCTTTATTCAACAAGGGGTCTATCTTTCCTATCTCACATTGTCTGATTAAATTTTGTAGCTCTTGTACAATGCTTTCATCCTGAATCAACTTAATACAAGTATATAAAAATTCCATGAGCTTGCTTACCTCTTTTCCCTCTTTTGGTAGAGAAGACTGATCAAATGCTAGAGGCATTCCATATTCTCTTACTTCTGGTCATGTCTTTGATGAAGAACCTTGGTCTCCCATGAATTCTTTTCTTTCCTCCTCAAATATTTGTTTTTCTTTCTTTGCATCAAAAGTTTGGGTCTTCTCTGTAGCTTTCCTGATTCCCGAGTCTTATGTAGTCTTTCCTTGGGTCAGTCTATTTTATCCTGTAACAATTCCTTCTCTAGTGATAACAACGACTCTAGTGTATTCTCTGCGAGGTTCAGCATATATCAGTTGCACTTGCAGGTTCTGCTGAGGTCCTCGTCTCTCCTGAAGCTTAGCTAGTAGCACATGATATTCTTCTATAACATGTTCGAATGAGCTGCAGTAGCTAGAAGTAGTGCAAGGGTTCTGACAGTCCCTTTCCAAGTGTCCTAGTTGTGCATAGTTGTAATAGATGATCTATCCTCGGCCTCGAACCATTCCTCCTCCTCGTCCTCTTCCTCTGATTCCACCACGAGGGTTGAATTTCCCTCTTCCTGGAGAGTTATACTGCGTAGTGTTTCCTTCCTGTTGTACTTCGCCTTGAATTTTGGATATGTCTCTTGACCTTTTGTGCATGAGGTCATAATCCCTACAATCCCTATCATCATGCCCCATGGACTTAAAGAATGTGCAATACAAATTTGTGGGTGTCTGAACATATTTTTTCATGTAATAACACTCACCTGGGCGATGTCTGTTTCTGCATACCTCGCACCAGGGTAGGGTGAATTGCTTCAAAGGGCTTGGAGCTCCAGAGGCCAAGTATTCATGGAATAGGGGATAATGCTCCTTGTCATGGAACACCATATGTCTTCTCTTTTATATTTTCCCTTATCTTTCTTCATATCCTCGACCTGTAGAGACAAACTAGTTAGCTGACTCAAGATTTGACTCATACTTGAGCTGGATTCTCCCATAGGGGCTGATTCGATATTCATAGTGATCTCCAGTGCCTCAGCCTGCGAAACAAACTTTTGTTTCATCATAGGAACTCTGATGTGTGGTAAGAGAGCAATGATGAACCATTCCTTGTTCTGCTCATTTGGGATCTGAAAAGTCAATCGGCCTATTAAGGTCTTGAATCTCTGATCGAATTCCCAAATGGGTTTGACTACCTTTTGCTTGATCTCTTTCAGCTCCGTAATACATTGTGACTCCAATTTGGGTTTCTTGAACTCTGCAATCAATGCATTCTTGATCTCATTCAACAACTTAGGCCATGCAAGTCCTTGGACAAGCTTCATGTACCATCTCAGTGTGCGATCTCTTAGAGTAGTGCTAAACTGAGTTCTTTTAACAGCTTCATCGGTGACATTTTTAATATTCCATACGGCTTCACACAAGAAACCAGTGCTAATCAGGATCTTCAGATTCATCTCCCCTAAAGATAGGGAGCATCATCTCATCTGCCATAGAGTTGCCTAGGTTTCCTATCTGAGTATATATTGAACTGATAGTAATAGTACTCTAGGACTCTGGTAACTCTGGTGACTCTGACTGTTCTGATTGCTTAGTGCTACTGAACCAACAGGAGGATTAATAGTACTTACTTCAATAGTCTGCACAGTTCCTGAAGTTTATGGTTCATCCCGACGAGGTTCTTCAGCTTTCCCTTCCTCTGTCCTAGCGGGTTCTGAATGATCTTCGTCCATTAGATCTGCCTCTTCACCACTGCAGAAACCCTCATCCCCGTAGTTCTTCCTGAACAGGTTTGCAAGATGAACTTTTCTAAACGCTCTCCCACTGTGCATATGCCCAACCTCTGTGTCACTGCCACTATTCGAATTCTTGAACATTATATTTTTCTAATCTGAAAACTACTGTATCTTCAAGATGTTATTCTCATGCAACAACATCTTGATCCTTAACTTTAGGAAATGTAAAAATTTTCCTTTGGTTCCCTTGAAGAAATATCTCTCGGCTTGGATATATGACTCTACTCTGTCAACAACAAACTCGATGATGTACCCTTTAATGGTGCTATCAAACCAGTGATCTACTGCTTGTGACATAGAGTTATCGACTCTCTAGATCTTCTTGATCAGTGCCGACGTCAAAACCACAGGAGGTCTAGATCTGATCTCAAACTGGGTATCTACTAACCTAGCTAACCAATCATATAGCTCTTGATGGATTCCTCCAAAGAAAATCTCATGTATATCGATAAATATATATCTTCCTAGCCAATCCTCTGTACTAATATTAGGGTTCTTGTTCTGGGCTTCAACGAAGTCCTTTTCTTGATCTTCTATCCACTTTTGAATCTCGATATTTGATGGAAATCACCTTGACATTCCCTCAAGAAGAGTCCTGTCTCGGCAACAGAACCATTTGTTGGTACAGGGGCAAACCCAGGGTTCAACTCCAAGAGCGCACCAACAAGCCCTAATTACTAGCCCTTTCAGCAACACCTGCGAAGCAGATGCAGTCTCACCCGAAGCAGCTATCGGGGGGTTGTAGAAAAAAGATGTCTACAACCAAAGGGAATATCAAGTGGATCTAATCCAAGAACAATACAACATGCATATATCACTTATCATTTTATATCTACTCCACACAACTATCGATCAGATCTAGCACAGTAATGCACTAGCAGTATATCAATGACAAAGAACAGAGCACCAATCACACATATGACACAAGATATATGTGGTTCACCCTCTCTATAGGGATTCATCCACAAAAATTTGCTTATAATATATTAGGATGAAGCATACAGTTCTTGTCTGCACTCTCAGCTAGCAGATCTTCTTTCTTCTCCTCTCTGTCTCTCCCCTTCCTGTGCACCCATCTACAAGACTTGATCTCTGTACCCAGCTGAAGATCTTACAATACTAGAAGGCTCTCACACTTAGCACTTATCTCTCACACATCAATAATCACTCATGCCAATAGTAACACTAGAACAACAATAACAACAACCCAACCTAGGTCCTCTTGACCTTTATTTATACATTACAATAGCTCACCGACATCCTTAGGCCGAAACTTAGGTGTCAAAACCCTAGATACCAAAACCCTAGGTGTCTAAAACCATAGGTCAACTTGACCCGCGTTTTCAGGGATTCACCAAACTGTCTTTCCTTCCTTCTCGCGTGGTGCTCCAAAGCATCCAACAATGGCCTTTTCCGCTTGCTGAGTTGCCCACAATCCTTCTTCCTTACTGATCTGTCATCCTCGATCTCCTCATCCAACGAATTTCTTTTTCTCACTTTGCTCCGTCTTTTCTTCTCCTTTGATCACTTCGACCCAGTAACAGTCACTCTGTCTTCTGCGTAGTTCACATTTTTCCTTTTCTTCCTTGATCTTCGTTTGCTTCTATAACCAAGGGCCAACAATCATCTTATTTTTATTTTTTACACTTAGTTGAAGACACAAGGACTAGAGTGAGGATCAAAAGTTCCTTAAATTCTACTTTCTTGGCACTAATCCCAAAGGAGAATAATCATTGGATCTCTGGAGATTATAGACCTATAACACTTTGTAATCTATGCTACAAGATGATTTCTAAGGTTATTGCAAATAGGATAAAGCCAATACTTTCAAGGGAACTATCTTGTGAACAACTTGGATTCTTAAAGGGCAGGCACATTCTAGATGCCATTGGTACAATGCAAGAATGTATTCATAGTATCAAGGCTAGAAAACAAAAATCCTTGATACTTAAGATGGATCTTAGGAAAGCATATGACTGTGTCAATTGGGATTTACTTCGCATGATTCTGGTACAAACGGGTTTTAGTGTTCATTCAATAAACTGGATAATGAGCTATGTGGTTAGCTCCTCATTCTCGGTTCTGATCAATGGGGAGGCCTCTCCAGAATTCAAAAGTGAATGGGGGTTGTGCCAAGGATGCCCACTTTCACCTTTTCTTTTTATTCTTTTCATGGAAAGCATCAGTCTTCTCTTAAAAAAGGGACAAGTGGATGAAAATTTAACTAGTGTTAAGGTTTCCAGGATTGTCAAAATTCTTCATCTTATATTTTTTGATGATGTTCTTATCATGTCTAAGGATTCTTTGGATGAATGGAAGGTGATCAAATCTTTGTTGGATCGATTCTATTGTGCTTCGGCATTAAAAATTACTCCACAAAATTCGACTTTTCATTTCTCCGGGGTACATGGAGTATTTCTGGAGTAGTTGAAAACCTTGTTTTCTTTTAATTTTGTGGAGATGTTTGTGGGATTTCGTTACTTAGGGTACTTTGTAAAAGTGAAGAAGAGTACCTTTGAATATTGGAGATGGCTTATTGTAAAATTTGAGAAGAGGATCAAACAGTGGTGCAACCGGTGGCTGACTCTTGGGGGGAGATTTATACTCGCTAAATCGGTTCTTGAAACTCAATCTGTTTATTGGATGGCCATGGCGGTGGTTCCAGCCTCTGTCCTCTCAAGGATACGTATGATTATATTTGAATTTATCTAGTCGGGGGGTGGAAATACACATGGTATACATCTTTGTAGTTGGGAGAATATTACTAAGCCGAAACATCTGGGTGGTTGGGGTCTCCAGAACCTTTTCCTTTTCAACCGTGCTTTGGCAACTAATTCATTATGGTGTGTTTTGTTCAAGGATAGTATTTGGCATCAAGTGGTTAAGGATAAATATTTCCCCTATTTCTCTATGGAACCCTGGCTTCGGTCGGCTTCGCCATTTCAACCTGTTGCTTCACAAATTTGGAAAAAATTGTTGAAGACTTTACCAATCATCACACGGTGGATTAGTTGGAATCCAAGGAATGGCTCCCCGATCTTGATTGGTCTGGATAATATCTTGGGGATAGGTTGCGCTTCTTTATTATCCCCAAAACTTCATGAGGTTCTAAAGGTGAAAAACATTTATTTTATTTTTTAAGCTACAACTCATGCAACTTTGGGTTTTGTCATGAATCAATGGAAAACAAGTGAAGACTTAGAACTCACTGGAAATATGGTTGTTGAATGGTTTTCTTACTATAATGATCTCATTCTATCGAGGATTCAACTTCATACTAAAGAAGATTTTCTGAATTTGAAAGGTGGTGATCTTTCGGGATTTATCACTGTCAAAATGTATACAATGCTTTTGCAAAGGAATATTGGCCGACTCCTATTACAGATTGGTGAAGACAACTATGGACGTGGGATCTGGCACACAAGTTAAAATTTTTTTTATGGCTGGTGCTACAGAATAAGGTTCTTACCTGGGAAAATATTAGAAAGAGGGGATGGGAAGGTACAAGTATTTGTTCCTTACGATTTAGTGATGAGGAGACTATTACACATTTGTTTATAATATGTACCTTCTCACAAACAGTTTGGTAAACTATGTCTACTGTTTACAACTTTAATACCAATTGGGGAGGCAGATCCTTATCACAATGTTTTGAAACTTGGCTATCAGTGGAGAAAGCTCAGAGGACTCTTCTTGCATTGACTTGTTGGTTTTTGTGGTTGGCTAGGAACAAGTGCTTATTTGAATCCCGAACTCCCACTATATTGGGCGTTGTGTACCATATCCGAGGCTTGTTGG
The DNA here is from genome assembly GCA_010110895.2 of Picea sitchensis. Taxonomy (NCBI): domain Eukaryota; kingdom Viridiplantae; phylum Streptophyta; class Pinopsida; order Pinales; family Pinaceae; genus Picea; species Picea sitchensis. The sequence continues at coordinate 8,835 of SNQJ01S0188315.1, read as the reverse complement.
ATTCTACTAGGGCACAAAATTATCTATCACATTATCCAAAAAGGAAAAGAAAACCTCTTGATTTTACCATGAAAAAAATATGTTGGTTTGATGGAGCTTCACAAAACAATGGTACACTTTATGGAGCTAGGGGTATCATTAGGACAGGGGGAATACGATCTACAGGTGGACATTAAATTGTGGGATGGGTACAAATACCAGGGAAGAACTTCTCAATGTATGGGAAATCTTATCTTTAGCACATAGACTTGGTATTGATCATCTACAGGTATTAGGGGATTCAAAGATAGTGGTGGATTGGTTAAATCATAAATTTAATCTTTATGTTTCATCACTCTTGGGATGGATGGATAAAATACGGATCCTTATTACGCTCTTCAAAGATATCAGATTTGATCATATATATAGGGAAGAGAATGTGGATGCGGATACACTCTCAAAAAAGGCCCTCTAGGTTCCAGAAGGGAGGATCCACTTCAACCAATGGCAGGATGACCATCAAGGCCCCCAACTTACACTGCGACTTTATTTATAATATCGCCAGTTCATGGGGACATCTTTGGTTTTTTTGTCTTTTGTAGATTATCTATTTGTTAGGGACCTAACCCCTCACATAGGTAGAATAATATATTTCTATGTAATAAAGGTAAATATTAATAAGGCCTAGCAATAAGGAAGAATAAGTCGAATTTAAGAAGACCTAATAGAAGCTTTTGCTTCTAGAAGGATCTTCCTCTAGATGGTTTTTTTGATAGACATATTTAGTATAAATAGTAGTCGTGGGTATGAGAACTGTTGTCTTGGATATTATTATAATAGAGATCTTCTCTGCTGGAGGTTGCCCCCTCAAAGAGGAAAGTGAACATTGATCTCAGTAATCGAAGTGCTCTTTCTGGTGTTATTCTGATATCATTTTGGTGTTATTGTGGTGTTTTTTTGGTTATATTGTTTTTCATCTGCCATTTCTAGCATTTTATTTCTGTTCTGCATAATTTTTATATCTAGAATATTACAAGTGGTATCTGAGCACTTTCCTCGACATAAAATTGTGGGTTAATTTTTTTCCAGGGTAGAGATGTATTCTGACTTCTTTAAGCTACAAATATATGTCATTACACACATAAACCCGTGGTCATGGATTCATAAATGCAGGAAATACAAGTGGTACTTAAGCGCACATCTGTTGGCCACCCTTGTAACCCCTGTTGGTACCCCTTCGAGTGGTAGCGCATCAGAAAACACTTGTATATGGATTGACCTAGATTTCCTGAAGCCCTCTTTAGATAAACCGATCGGCCACATGAATACTATAGTTCCACCGAGAACAACACTCGGGAATATAATCTCTAGTGCCTGGGTAGTCAGGTGGTACGGCTAATGGCATGGTATAGCCTCCTTAGTTGGTGCCCTAAAATATTGGGCCGAGTACTACTGTTGGACCCCACATGTATATTAGAGAGCTATAGCACAAAGGAAAACCCTTAATGCAGTAGAGACCCTTGATCCACCTAGCCAGCAGGGATGGAAACAAAAACCAGCAGGAATGGATCCCACAATTGCAGTGCATTTTGTGTTGGAGTTCCAAATCCACTACATATTTATTCCTAATTAAGAATTTGGGAATTTCATAACAAAAAACAAAACAGACAAGATCTATTGCCGTGCAGCTGTGTTGGAGTTTCCAAATCACTACATAGTTATTCCTAATTAAGAATTTGGGAATTTCATCACTGCAGTATTCTTCAGGTCAGAGTATAACTTCGTAGGTGTAAAAAAAAAAAAAGTCTAGATTTTGCTGCACCATTATTTGAGACCTATTCCATTGGATTTTTCTCTTCTCCCTTATCACATTCATACCTATCATTTTTCAGAAATTTTTTTGACCCCACCCGCCCCTTTTCAGTTCCCTCGTCATCATGGACCATACCCGTAGCCAAGACTTGGAAGGTCGCTTCAATACCTTTCAATCTAATTTCACATATACCCAAAAAGAAGTGAGACAAATCAGTGCCAATAATCATCAATAAAAACATGCATTCCTCCATCGCCACCTCAATCAAGGAACTCAAAGAAGACCTCAAACAAGAAATTGCCACCCATATTGAATCTGTCGCTTCGATGATCTGCACCAAGTTGCATATCCCTGCAGATCCCTCTTTATCTGACCCACCTTTGCATACCGAAGCTGAAACTTTCTCTCATTCCCATAATTTTCAGTCCCATCACTTTCAGTGTGACCTATGCCTTCTGCATGTGTAAGGGACCAAATTTGATGGCTCGGATCCCACTGGTTGGGTAACTCAAATGGAACATTATTTTTCTTTGCACGACATTACATATGACTTGGCCAAACTCTGGTATGGTGTTCTCCATCTTGATCAAGAATGTTGGAAATGGTGGCAATGGAGAAAAACTGCCTATCAAGAGTACATTGCTTGGACACACTTTGTGGCAGAGCTTTATGAATGCTTTGAAACTGACACCAACCATTTAGGTCGTTTGACAAAGTTGAAACAATCTGGCACAGTGGAAGACTTTATAACTTCTTTTGAGCAATTGGATTTTCACATAGAGGGCATGTTTGATGATTTTTTCTGAGAATGTTTTATCAGTGGCCTCAAGGATGAGATTCGTTCCCATGTCCTCATGGCTCGACCTCAGATTTGGGTGGAGGCTACTACATGAGCTAAGGAAGAAAAACAAGTTGTATCTTCTCAAAACTAGAAACCCCCCTTATTCCTCGCACTAAACCAATAAATCCCACTCCTCCTTCTACTCCACTAAAGATCCAAAAATTGACTAGGGTCGAAATGGATGAATGCCAACTCAAAGGCCTTTGTTATAATTGTGATGACAAATATTTCCCGGGACACAAGTGTAAGGAACACAATATTTTTATGGCCATCTCGGAGGATGTTTCATAAGAGGATGTTGAATCTCCCCTTATGTCTATGTCACCTGAACCCTCTGACATAACCCCTCCCTTAGACCCTTCTGAAGTAGAATCGATCATTTCCATAAATTCTCTCACTGGTTTCTCTGCTCCCTAATCCCTCAAGCTAATTGGCTACATCAAGCATAGGAAGGTCATCATTCTTTTCGATAGTGGAAGAACCCATAATTTTATTCATCACTGCATTTCCCAGGAAACTAATTGATATATTCATGCAGTCAATAATTTCCAAATCATGATTGCCAATGGCGGGTACATGAAATGTGGAGGGCGTTGTGAAAATGTGTGTCTCCAAATTGGTGACTACCACCTGAAATCTCATATGTTTTCTATCAACATGGGCGATTGTGACATTGTGTTGGGCACAGACTGGATAAGGACTTTGGGTCCCATTCTCATGGATTTTAAGGAATTAGCCATGCAATTTGACCAGGAGGGACAACAATATAAGTTCCAAGGCATCACTGTTGGTTCCCTTGAGATCATTAGTTCCCATCGCATGGAAAAGCTACTCAAAAAAGGTCATTCTAGCGTTATTGCCTAACTCCATGCCATACAAGCAAATGAGACACCCTCTGTGCCGCATGACCTCCAATCCATCCTCTCTAAACATCAAGTGTTTTTTTCCACTCCCCAAGGACTCCCTCCTTCCCGTGGTGTTCATGATCATTCCATTCCCCTTATCCTAGGAAGCCTTCCTCCCAATATCCGTCTCTATCATCACCCCTTTTCCGCAAAAAATGAAATTGAGAAAATGGTTCAAGAATTGCTTAACACAGGTGTTGTCCAACCTAGTACGAGCCCCTACTCTTCTCCTGTGGTCATGGTCCTTAAGAAAGAAGCTTCTTGGCGCATGTGTCTTGACTTCTGCACCCTCAACAAACTCACCATTAAAGATAAATTTCCCATTCCTGTCATTGATGACCTATTGGATGAATTGAGTGGCGCCCATTTCTTTACTAAACTTGATCTTCGTTCTGGCTACCACTAGATCCATATGAAAGAGGAAGACATTCCTAAGACTGCCTTTAGAACTCATGAGGGCCACTATGAGTTTTTGGTCATGCCCTTTGGCTTGTGTAATGCTCCCTCAACTTTCCAAAGCCTCATGAATCATGTCTTCCGTCCTTTTCTCCGTCATTTTGTCTTAGTTTTCTTTGATGACATCCTCATCTATAGAAAAACTTGGACATATCACCTTGCTCTTGTGGATCGTGTTTTCCATCTACTCTCTCAGCACCAACTTTTCTTGAAACAATCTAAATGTGCTTTTGGTGCCTTGGGACTCGAGTAGTTGGGTCATCTTGTTGGCAAGGATGGTGTCAGGGTGGATACTAAAAATATTAAAGCTATGAAAGACTGGCCTCACTCAAAGACTCTCAAAATCTTGTGTGGATTTCTGGGCTTAACAGGTTATTATTGCAAGTTAGTTAAGAATTATGGAAAGATTGCGGCACCTCTCATTGCACTCGTTAAAAATAATTCTTTCACTTGGATTCCAGCAGCTGCTCAAGATTTTCAAACCTTGAAGATGGCCATTTGAATGACTCTATTCCTGGCCCTTCCTGATTTCACAAAGACCTTTGCCCTGGAATGTGATGCTTTAGGGAAAGGAATTGGTATTGTCCTTATGCAAGAGGGCCGGTCTTTGGCCTTTACTAGCAAATAACCGTCTAAACGAAATTTGACAAAATCAATCTATGAAAAGGAAATGTTGGCTATTTTGCATGTCTTTGATCTTTGGCACCCTTATCTATTGGGGCAATACTTCCAAATTAAGACAAATCATCAAAGCCTCAAGTATTTTCTGGAACAATGCATTTCCTCCCCAGAGCAACAAAAATGGGTGACTAAGCTCTTTGGATATGATTATGAGATCATTTACAAGAAAGAAAAAGATAATGTGGTTGCGGATGCACTTTCCCTAAAATATGAAGATGAAGGGTCCCTTTTTTCTCTCTCCTTCATTGTACCAGATTGGCTCCAAGTCGTTCGCCAGGAATGGCTACACGATCCCAAAAGTTTGCATCTGATACAATAGTTGCAGTCCAATTCTCCAGTTTCCCTAGGATACTCTTGGCTCCATGATGAGCTTCGATACAAAGGCTGTTTTTATTTAATTAAACAGTCAAAACTTAAATCGACGGTACTTGTTGAGTTTCATGCTACACCCACAACTGGGTACTCTGGGTTTACCAAAACCTATGACAAGGTCAAACGTTCTTTTTTCTGGGATGGTATGAAACTGGATGTTCGTGATTTTGTGGTTGAATGTGATGTGTGTCAATGCAAAAAGGGAGAAACAGTCAAATCTCCTGGCACACTACAACCGCTTCCGATTCCACCTACTATTTGGCGGGATATCTCTATGGATTTTATTGTAGGCTTACCTAAATTGGGCAATAAATCAGTCATCATGGTGTTAGCTGATCACCTTTCCAAGGATGCTCATTTATGTTCTCTTCAACACCCATTTACAACATCCACTGTGACTCAAATTTTCATGGATCATGTATTCAAGCTTCCTGGCATGCCACATTCTATTGTTTCTGATCGCGACCCAAATTTCACCAACAATTTTTGGCAAGAAATGTTCAAGCTACAAGGCAGCCAATTGCATCTCAGCACAACTTATCATCCCCAGACTGATGGTCAAATTGAAGTTGTCAACAAGTGTTTGGAAACATATTTGAGGTGTTTTTCCTCGGAAAAGAAAAATCAGTGGGCTCAAGGGTTACCACTAGCTGAATGGTGGTACAACACTTCATACCATAAAACTACCCACATGACTCCTTTTGAAGCGGTATATGGACAAAAGCCACCTTTTGTTCTCTCATATTTACTAGGTGTCTCGAAGGTCTAGGCAGTTGACCAAACGCTTACAGTTTGAGAGGCTATTCTCCATACCCTCAAAGAGAATTTGGTCATGGCTCAGAATTGCATGAAGAAACAAGAATATCAAGGTCACTTTGAATGTCAATTTGCAGAAGGGGATCAGGTGTTTCTTCGATTGAAACCTTACAAGAAGAATTCCCTCAAGGATGACCATTGTTAGAAACCGACACACAAATTTTATGGTCCTTATACCATTCTCAAGCATGTGAGACAGGTGGCCTATCAGTTAGCTTTGCCCAGTCATTCTAAGCTACATCCTATTTTTCATGTTTCCTTCTCAAATAAGGTGATTGGAACTAAGTGCCAAACTCAAACCAACCTTCTCGAGTTGGACAAAGAGGGCTCCATTTGGCTACAACCACAAACAGTTTTGGACCAGCGTGAGCGTCGCCTTCATCAATGAACCATCAAGGAAGTGTTAGTCCAGTGGAAAGATACAAACCCTAGATATGCCACTTGGGAACCAACTACCATTCTTCAACAATTTCCACATCTCAAGCCTTCAGGACAAGGTTGTTTTTAAGGGGGAGGACATGTTAGGGACATAACCCCTCAAGTAGGTAGAATAATATATTCTGATGTAATAAAGGTAAATATTAATAAGGCCTAGCAATAAGGAAGAATAAGTCGAATTTAAGAAGACCTAATAGAAGCTTCCGCTTCTAGAAGGATCTTCCTCTAGATGTTTCTTTTGATAGACATATTTAGTATAAATAATAGTTGAGGGTATGAGAACTATTGTCTTGGATATTATTGTAATAGAGCTCTGCTCTGCTGGAGGTTTCCCCCTCGAAGAGGCAAGTGAACATTGCTCTCAGTAATCAAAGTGCTCTTTCTGGTGTTATTCTGATATCATTTTGGTGTTATTGTGGTGTTATTTTGGTTATATTGTTGTTCATCTGCCATTTCTAGCATTTTATGTCTGTTCTGCATACTTTTTATATCTGGAATATTACATGGAACTTTTTGTAAACTCGACATTAGTTCTTTTTTGGACTATCCAAAGCAATACATATTTTGGACTTTTATCAAAGGGATAGAGGAAGAATAGTAGAATATCTGTGTACTCTTTTGAAACTTTGTAGTGAAACATAGTAGGGCTCTTGAAGATGGATGATATCCATAGTTGTAAGCCACTTTTGCGCAATGTATATTGAACTTATGTAGTCACTTATGAGAACATCATATATTATAAATATATTTGAGAAATTTTCTACTTGAAAAAAAAGGTTGTCGATTCATATTTTACAACCCTTCCCAATGTATAAAAATCTTGTCCAATAAGATGGTTCACCCATCCCATATCATGCATGAAGTACTTGGCCCAAATGGCCCAAATTACATAAATTGCAGATGGATTCAGATAAGCTCCCAGTGAATCCATTGTCAAGTGACTCATATTTTTGATGAATTTAGGGATCTTTCATTCGATGCAAGATATTTAAAATACAAATAAGTCAAATTGCTAACGGATTCAGGTGTGGAATCCTTTTTTTTTTTTAATTAGTTGTTGTCAATTCCATTCATGGGCAGCGTTCCACAAATATTTAGATAATAATGTGATCCCTGTCATAAAACCTTCTCTGGGTCAAAGTGTTCAATCCATTCAATAATACCTAAAACTTCAATGGTAGCACCCAGAGGTTCCCCAAATATTTAGTTAGAGTGGGATCATATTCTCCGGTTCAACTTATTTAGTTTATTCAATATCTTATAAAACTTCATGTGTTGTGGTTATTGTATAACATTAAATATAGAAAAATATTAGTTTTAAATTTACATGAATAAACTTTTACAAATTATAGATACTATTTATTCCATTGTCTTACAAGATATACGGGGGAGATTGAATATGAGTTTATTATTTATTATTTTTAATATTTTATTTTAAATTACTATTTATTAGGAATAATAATAATAACAACTTCAGATCATATTTTAGTTTCTCGGATGGGTGTCATGATGATATGGAGCCACATTAGCATCTTGTCAACTCGCGACCTTCCGATCTTTCCTTGAGGTCGATGAACGGTCATTTACTATTGCTTAGCCTACCCTTTTAGATCGTACCTCTCTGGAACTTGTTGATGGATCTCTTATGTGTGCGAGTGTTGGAACTCGTTTCCACTCAGTGCATTTCATTAATGATGGTTGCATGCATTTTGATTCTCCTTCTCCACACTTATCTTTTCATTTCTCACTCATTTTGGTCCATCCCCTTCTCCAACACCCTGGTTCCTTCCTTCTGGTGTCTTCTCCTTGGTTTGTCATTTCCCTCTCTTCCTTCCCGATTCTTATTATCCTTCCCTCGTTGGCCGAAAGAAAGAGGTAAGATGAAGAAAGATGGTAGTCGTTTTCTTGGTCTTTGTGGTCGTGGTCAAAGCCTCTCTCGTGAGTCTAGTTTAGGTTTTGCATGATCTTGTCACACATGCATGGAGCATAATTCTCCTCCTCTTGTCATAATCAAAGAAGAAATCCACCCAACCTCCATTCATTTTGCCTCCACTGATCAACCCATACCCAATCCAAGAACAACCGATGCTTCTAATCCATAGGCGCATGCACCTCCTTATCTTGGTTTCACAGGCTTTCAGCGTGACCTTGTTTTGGAGCTACACAGGGACAATGATGAATAGAGGTTTTGACAAGAGTTGATGTCGCAGAAGTTGGATTGGCTCATGGATTCAGGCTCAGAAGACCTACAACAGAGGCACAATGCAGAGAATTTACTACAATGAGTCATGACTCCAAAATTGGCCGAGTCATCCAAGCATTCTTTTCCCAATAGTTCTCATAGCAAACAATCATCATGAACTATCCTTTTTTTTTCGTAGTTTTTGTTTGGATAGAAAGATCACATGGTTATTTTTTTGGGTCTACTCATAGACTTTGATATATCCATTAAAACTCAAATTTTGTAATAAAGTCTTCTTAAAGTCATTATGGACAAGTCTTTTGGAACTTTTATACTTGGTGGTGGGGTTGGT
>SNQJ01S0188314.1:0-18356 GCA_010110895.2 Picea sitchensis | reverse complement strand
ATGGAGCATAATGGAAGTGAGGAGGCTGAAATAGTTGCAAGACCACTTTGTTTAAAGGACAAGCTTGAAAGGATGCCCATTGGCCTAAACCCTCCCCCAAGGATAGAACCTAGTTGTTCTTAGGAGGAGGAACTTACAACTTCTCACAAATTTTCGTATGGTGGAATTGTAAACACCCATGAGGTTGTCGTAATATAGGGACATGAATACATGGAGTTGCTAGGGTCACACATTTCTCCAAATTTGATTTTCGACAAGGGATCGGCGAAAAACTTGATGACATTTTCTGACGACATCTCTCAAAGGAAGGATGTTTCTTTTGATTCCAACACAAAAATCTCAAACTCCCAAGAAGAGAAACCTTGGAAGGAATTGTGTGCCACACCTTGTCAAGGTAAATTCTCTCTGAAGGAGTCAGCACTAGTTCATTCCCCATCAGGTAAGCACACCTTTTATGCATCACCTCCTACTACATATTTTATGTATTAATGATGGGTTTGTTGTGAATGAGCATGTATTCAAAGAAAGTCCAGTGAAAGTAGATATCCCTAGGATTTCCCCTACAGTAGGTTCTAGGGACTTGTTCACTGGTGAAAGACTAGTGTGAACTAGAGTGGAAACACCATCCCTCACTAGGAAACAAGCCTCTTCCTTGCAAGGAAACTCTGTCGGGAACTCCTATCTTCTCAGGTCCAAAGGGCCAGTAGGATTCCGATAATTTACCTCATTGGGGGGCCTAGTCCTGTATACTAGGAGGGAAATGGGGCTAGTAGAAAAAAAATTATGCACGATGCAAAGTACATTGCAGAAATAAAGGTTTTACAAGGAAAACAAAAGGCACTAACATGGGCTCTTAGATATTTTCAACTAGAGTTGATGGCCCCATGATAAAAATACTCTCACTCAACATTAGGGGTTTGTGCATCCCCGCAAAATGATTTTCTCTCCTTAGGTTAGTAGAAAAGGAATAGCCAAACATTTTTCTTATCCAAGAAAAAATGAGTAAGGGGGAAATCCTAGTAGTGAGCCTCAAAAAACTTTTCAATAACTAGGATTTTCATTGGGTAGATGCAAATGGTCTCTCTAGTGGACTTCTTACATGATGGAGATAGGTGCTTTCTATGATGAATGATTTCACTATACATTCAAGATTATGCACGATTTTCAAGTGCAAGGAATTGGACATGACAATCCCAATCTTGAATGTTTATTCCATGTATGATAGGTGGCGGGCCTATTGGGTTTGGTTCTTCAATTGGTCCTTTAATAAGGAGATTATTTTGATCATAGGGGGTGACTTGAACTTCATAGTAAGAAGATCATAAATATGGGGGAAGTGGCTCGTCTTGATGTGTTGGAGTACTATTTTAGGCACAAAATACAGTCAGTAGACCTAATTGATGTGGAACCTACAAAAATAAATCCCACCTGGTGAAATAAACAGCTAGGGAATGCTAGGATCTCCAAATGTTTAGGGCGATTTCTGGTACCATAATAGTTGTTTCTTGGCTTGGATAGGTATAGAGGTTGGGTAGGAACCGATGGGGGTTCATATCATAACCCCATATTTTTAGAATTCACTAAAGCGAAGGAAAATCCACCCTCTCCATTCAAATTCAATTAGATTTAAATAGAGGACACAACATTTGTGGAATTGGTTAAGAAGGAATGGATATGGTATAACCCAATCTCAGTGGTTCCAACAAGTAGGCAACTAGTGGACTCTCTCTTGGAACTAAAGAAAAAATTGGTGGAATGGTCGACAATAATGCTATGTGATAGAGACAAAAATATAAAGGAGACAGAGGAGACCATCTTTGAGCTTTTCAAAAATATCACTTCTAGGGTATTTTTGGCAAATGAGCTCTCGACACTATCATAGTTGGAAGAAAAAAAGATCAGATTACTTAGGGACAAAGAGGCAGACTGGAAAATGAAGAGTAGGGTGGTATTATTAGAATTAGGAGATGAAGACAAGAAGTTCTTTCACCACTTTACTAACCACAAAAAAAATTGTCGACACCACTTGGGAGCTGAAATATGAGGCCATCCAAAGTGTGAGAGGGATCAAAGGCTTGGCAGACCTAGGGGTTTGACACTTCTGCAAAATCTAAAAGGAGCCAGACATTGTAAATATTGTTGATATTGTAAATGTGTGCACTTACTTTTCTTGTTTGGTGACAGAAAAATATAATGACCAACTCTTGGAGGAAGTCAGCTTGACAGAATTACAGGAGGTCTTAAATTCATTTCAGAAAGGAAAAATCCCAGGGCCTAACGGGTAGACGCTTGAATTCTTCATTGACTTACTTTATTTATTAGGGAAATACTTGTTAAGGGTGGTGGAGGAGGTCATGTTGACTGGTCGTTTCCTTCCAAACTTCAATTCAAACTTTATTGCTTCAATCTGGAAGACAGAAAAACCTTTGAGTTTTGGGGATTTCAGGCGAATATATTTGTGTAATTGCGGGTACAAAATCTATGTAAAGGTACTAGTGGTCTGCCTGAATAAGTTTTTGTATAAGGTCATTTCACTCGAAAAATTCAAGTTCTTGGAAGATCAGCAGATACATGAAGCAATTGGGGCCACACAATAGGGGTTGCATAACATCAGGTCAAAGAGATTAAGTGTGATGATCACCAAACTTGACCTTTCAAAGGCTTTCGACGGGGTTTGTTGGATTTATATTTGATTGCTCCTAATCCACATGGGGTTTTCTCTGAACATGGTAAACTCAGTAATGGGTTGTGTGATGTCAATCTCTTTTGCAGTTTTAGTGAACGGGGAAACTTCACCTTTCTTTGTCTCGTCAAGAGAAATACAAAAAGGGTATCCATTTTCACCATATATCTTCTTTCTAGTGGCTGAAGGACTGAGTTGTCGTCTTGTGGAGGAAAAAATGACATGAAGACTAAAAGGAGTCAAAATGGGAATGGAATTTTATCTGACACATTTTTTGTTCATAGATGATGTGTTTTGCTTCAACAATGGAACTTTATCTGAAGGAATAGTTATGAGGGACATATTGAGCCTCTATTGTAAGGAAATTGACATGGAAATTAATATATAGATAAGTCATCAATGTGCTTTAATGGGTTCTCAGAAAGAGTGGAACAAGACATTGTACTACTATTATTTGACATTCAAAATATAAAATTCAATGATGATTTCAAGTATTTGTGCTACAAACTAAGTCCAAACTCTTATGGAAAGTAAGATTAGGGTTTGTTGATAGCACACATAGAAAAACGAATTCAGCACTAGTGTTTTTGTCAGTTGTCTAGAGGAGGGAGGTTGACATTGATAAAACTAGTCATAGAAGCTATTATGGTTTTCTAGCAGTCTCTCGCACATATTCCTAAAGGTGTATTAGAAAATATTCGAAAGCTTAATTTCATTTTTTTGTGGAGTGGAAAGGATGGCCAAGAGGGAGTTCACTAGACAAATTGACGCTCTATTACAAAGCCAACGAAAGAAGGTGGGCGGGATCTAAAGAACATCCATGCCTTTAGAATCTCCTTGGTAGGTAAGTTTCTTTGGAATATAATAACAAAGGACAATCACTAGAACAAATTGATTGAACAAAAATAAATGGCCCCAGAAAACATCTTGTCATGGATTCGTAAGGAAAACAAGACCTGGACAAATGGATCGAACCATTAGAGGGAATGGGTGTCATCCTTCAACCTAATTGGTAGTCTCTTAGTATGGAATGTTGGATATGGCACAAATGTTGGGGTGGGAATGGTCGCCATTATGGAATGTGGAAACAATATATTTCTAGCCCAATATCTGATACAACATTTACATCAGCATCATGTAATGCAGCTCTCTCAAGTTGGGGATCTGGCTAGGATGAATCCAAGGGCTCAAGGATGGAAAAGTTCTAGAACTTTATGCCTTCAAAGATATTGGGTGAGGATCTTGGATGATTTCGTCATCGAATTGAAGAAGGACCGCATCTGACATCAAGAGGAAGAAGACAACCTTATTTGGATTGGAAACAAAGTTGGAAGAAATTAGGAAGCAAAATCGGGATATTGAATCTTGATGACACCTTAAATGAGTCCTTCCATTTGGTGGTGGGATAAAATTTGGAAGGTAAAGATCCCAAAAAAGAACAAAAATTTTATTTCTCTAGCCTTACAAAATAAAGTTCTTACTTGGGAGGTTTTGCAAAAAAGACAGTCCAAGGATTAGGGGTCTGTGCTCTTTTCTTTGAAGTGAAGGAAATGATTGTACATATGTTTCTATAGTTTTTGCAGGGAAATTCCCCTACAGTTGTAGGCAAGACTAAATTAGGTCGATAACCATAAAACGATAAACAAATTCCAATAGCATCAAGCAACAAAGATTCTATAATTGATTTAATTGAAATAACTAACTTCCATAAAAAGTAGTTATACTAATAACTAACTTGTTAGCTCGATCAAATATGAAATAAATTCACTGCAATTAGTATTCTAAATAATAAGCATTCAATAACCATGAATTAAACATTGATAACACAAAATGTCTAAGAAATGAGCATCTTATTATTTAAATCAATAGTATGAAGGTTAAGCTTTTACCTGCGTTGTTGCAACAGTGCTCTGTCGAAAGGAACTGGGTCCCTCCACCCAAGCTTCTAAAATAAATTAGATCTCAACCTATGATACACTGATAAACTCAAGGGGGATACAAGAAGACTCCTAGTCAAATAAAGTAGTGTTCAGGAATGACTGGAAACAAGGGTTTCCAAGTTGAGAACCAGCAAATCAAGGGAGTTCCAGGGGCTTATAGACATGGTGGGGATCAGCCAAAATTTGGTTTCTTTGATATGCATTCATTCATTAATTTTATCCTTTGATTGATGCTCTATTTAAGTCATCTCTGGTTAATTAGAGATGGTTGGTTATGGGTAAAAAAAATTAGGTAACTAACAAAACTTGTAAATCAACTTGAAATTACACTATATATATATAGCATTTATTATCATGTACGCACCTTTCCTTTGGGAAACCCGCATATATGTATCCTGCATAAATGTCAGGGCACGTAAGTTCCAAAAAAGTGTTTTTTAGAAGATCTCAAGGAGGTATGGGGAAAAGGTGTCTACAAGTAGGATAGTGACCATGCCAATAAGATCATTAATGCTTCAATGGTGGAAATTGACACTATAAAAAATTCCCCCTAATGTGTGAGGTCAGAAGAAAAATGGAAGGTTGAAATACATTATAAGTCTTCAAAGAGCATTAAGTCATGGTGAAGGTCACTAGAATCCAATCTAAGAACAACAACCAATGACAGAAACAAGTCATAATACTCTATTCTTGATGTGGGCATACCCATGCTCAAGTGTGACAAAAAGCATGGCCACCAAATCAAGTACAATGTGGATCCATGAGGAATGTATATATAGACAGCAATGATCATGTCCACGAAAGAGATACACATCGGATCCATGTCAAAAGGAGATCATAGCCATGAAAGAGATACATGGTGGATCTATGTCTCGGAATGAGTGAAGGATATTTGGAGGCAAGAGTTGGATATTTGATCCTTCACAAGTATTGATGTCAGAAGTGGTATTTTCCAAACACAACTCGGGCAGCAGCATAAAAGGAGTGATGCTACTACATTCCCAAGGTCTTCAAATCAATCATTGTGGTACGAGTCTAGACTATGCGAATAGATGTGTTGAATTCAAACATAGTGAGACACCGTTTGATTATCGATTATTGATGTATACCATTAACAAACATGAGACAATACATCAATAATGATAATGGGCATAAAGGTACCTAGTACAATCTAACAAGTGTGAATAGAGGTTTTGATGTCGAGCATCTGGTTGAATCTATCGATCTCAATACATTGATGTATTCCCATTGTCAATGGTGAGGTAACTTGCCACTAATTACTTCAAGCCCCATGGTACTAATAATGACTCTAGATCCCTATCAGAGAGAAAAATGTGTTGAAGTCGATAGGAAGAGATCCGCTGGAAGGAGGGCATTAAGGCATCCCCCATCAACCAACGCGAGGAGTAGCAGAAGGCCGAAGATTTGGAAGAACTCGAATGAAAAGATTTAAAGGACCCACCACAAAGTATGCCTCTCACATGCACCAGATGGAAATAGCGCATGAAATAGACCCTCTCAATAATAGCCAATAATGAATATTGTTGACAAAGGCGAGGAAACCACCAATGGGGACAAATGGAATCCAATGTATTGCACGATTCCCAATGTGCGAATAATGTTCTTGTTGTAGAACACAAGGGAAACCACTATGTCAACGACCAATTATGGAATGTCATTTGTTGAGTACAAGGTCACCTATTAATGATGTAAATAGGGTGAGGGTGCAACTCTAGGTCAAACTCTCAGAGAAATGTATCGTAGTCAATAAGAGCTTAACCCATCAACAGGAATTCAATGGGGACCCTCCATACCAACACAAGTATAGGAAAAATATACTTTTTATTTGCAGAAGTACGTGACATACAGGAAGGTTGACTTGCAAAGTCAAGAATTCTATGGAATGGTCGACACAGGCTAAAAATTCCTCTAAACAAGAACACGACACAATATGTGACTTAGGAAACATGAACCCAAAATAAAAATTGAAATAAGTTTGTGATGTAGGAGGCAATGACAAACTCTCCATAGTGACTAGAAGAATAACCAACCGGAGGAGTAAGAATTATATGTAACTAGTTCAGTTTCTGAAAGCCGTACTAAACCCAAATTTGTTGAGACCAGACTCAAAACTTTGTGTTTTGTTCAAAGGTTACTCAATTGTTTCCCATAACTGAAAGAAGACTCATTCTCATGCTCCTTTTTTTATTATTTGATTTCTTTTTCTTTTTCATATTGGAAATCCTAAAAGAGAATAAAAGAATGTTAGAATACATGGAGGAAACGAGTGTCGTGGGCAAGAAAACTAGTTCCAAGTGCAAGGAACATATTTATGCTCAATGAAAGGAATCATGTGCAAGATATGGACACTCAGGGGAATGTTTCCTCCTTGGATACAGGTGTCAAATTGCAAGGGAAAAGATTGCAAGGATAGCAACTGATGAGAATGCATAAGAAAATGGTTAAGCAATAGCAAGTTGAAGTTGACATTAGGCTCAAAAGCGTGAGCAGTAAGTATTCAATGTAGTTACAACTTGAACACAAAAGTATGGGAGCCTTGTGGATAAATAGCCAGAATAATATTGAGAAGAATATGAGGCTTCAACACAATGTCATGGCGGGACTAACAAGACTCCTGATCCTAAGAAAAAACTTCAACATGGGCACCAAAAGGCAGATCAAGGTGTTATCTAGGATTCTCATGACAATAGGATCTACCATGAACAAAATGACACTTAAAATCAGCGGGAAAGGCTTGTGTCACCAGTAAGTGGGATTGACCCTAAGGAAAATGTATAAAAGGTCACTCATTTTGCAAAATGCAAGGTGGAATGAATCCTACCCTATATGCTAGCGACAAAAACATTACTTGACAGAGTCGTAAAAATTGGACCAGTGAATATAAAAATTCCATTTTAAACACCTTCCCTACAAAATATGAGTTCACACAATCATCTTATACAAAAATTTGGTTAATTAGTTGTCTTAAATTTAAAAAAAAAAAATGGTAAATATATATATATGGGTAAAAAATTTCATTATAACAGTGAAAAAATGACCCAAATAACATTTCATTGTGAATTTTACCAAATTTGTGCAAATTGGGTGATAAACCTTCCAAAATTATAGAGATCATAATGAGAGCTACAAGAGTCGGAATCATGCACTACCAAAACTAGGTTAGCAAGCATTCCACCCTCTTTATTTTCATCTATAACTTTTCACTTCCTACAATTGTTTGGTTAGAATTTTTATTTTTTAAGGAGTGGAGGGCTTGTATGCGCCCACCTTTGGCACAAGGTGTGTATACCCGGCCCTATACGCATTTTTTTCTTAATGAAAAGTGTGTGAATACGTGATTGTAATAAAATAAAGGTGTGTATATGTACACAACCTTTGAAAAAGTGATAAATTGACCCATTTTTTTGTCATGCAGACTTCAAAAATGGTGGTTGAATGGAGAGAGAGGGAACACAAGGAAATTGAACATGAAATTGAAGACAAGCTGAAGGATTCGGAAGCCCTCTGACAATGCAGTTTGAGAAAATTCTATGAGTGCCCAAACATGCGGGCTAAAAAATGACTTCTACAACTCCTGATTAGTTATCAGGAACCGAACGTAGACGCATTCATGATGGATGGTCAATATCTCAAACTAGAGGTTGATGATATTTATTTCATCACAGGGATCTCTCAACAGGGTGACGTAGTCAATCTCAGGACCTGAGGGGGAATAGGTATGACCATTGAGGATTATATTGCATCCTATTACACCCCTGGGACACAACAAGTTGGGAGCCAAGTCCCAATCCATAATATAGAGGACCTGAGTCTGAAATTCATTTTATAGACCATTACCAGGATTGTAGGATCTTCCTCTTTGCACCAGGCATCAAGACTAAAAAAATTCTATGTTGTTGAGTGTTTACGGCCAATTATATATGACTAGATTACATCTTTGCCGCAGAGTACGAAAACTCAGCGCATAGAATGCAAGAATGGGAAGATGAAGAACTTTGGGCATGGGAGCATTATATTCTCTTTGTTTTTTGAAAGGGTGCCTTCTATGAGTCATCAAGTCTTTATGGCACCCCACAAATTCCATGAACCATTTTTATTTCTATGGTCCACTTTGATACAATGCATAGGAGGTGGGCGTCTAACAAATCCATATGACGATGCTTTCTTTGATTGGTGGCAATGTCAGATCATCTCAATTGATGACTATCCCTATGAAGGGATAAGTTTTTCGAGAGACCCAGATATGAATGTACTTCCCGGTGTTGCACTGGGCGAGATTAGTAAATAAATATTTTTAATTTCTAAGTTTATTTAATTTTTAGTGATTTAAATTATTTCAAGAGGCAAACCAAAATATTTTTGGAATGGATAACAAAATATAACACAATGTGATGAATGTGGGGATATTGGACTGAGGAGGCAAGAGGGGTACCTGCATCACCATCATATGGGGCTTGGTGTAGAGCATCTAAGCAGGGATGTCGTGTAGATGGAGATGACATTGCAAAACATCCATAGAAATTTGGGCCATCTCACCCACTAGGTCCTTATGGTCCAGATTGAGGACTTGCTGGAGCAGATGCAATGCCAAGTAATTGGTGTACCACGGGTCAGGGTGTGGCTCTTCCGACATCTAGCCAATGTTGTAGTGTGTTATAGGGACACACATGCGAGGTTAGGGCCCTCTCCATATAATTTATTTTGTAACTTATGATCCATATTTTTTGTGCTTAATGGACATTAAAATTATATATATATATATATAGAGAGAGAGAGAGAGAGAGAGAGAGAGAGAGAGAGAGAGAGAGAGAGAGAGAAATCACATACATAATTTTCACTCCTAGCAACATGAATGTACTTAATGTAAACAAAATGTCGTTCCAGAAGTCATACCCAAAGGAATCGTTGGAGCAGCATAGGATCACGCACACGATATTCACCATGTAGCTGCGACACCACCAACTAGTAATCCAGGAGAACTTCTAAAAATAGGATTCCATGCGAAATAGCATCTCTTAGGAGTTCAATCACAATGTTATACTCAGCCACTTTATTCATTGTTGGCCCTAGACAATTGTCTCCAAATGCAACCACTTGGACCAAAGGTGAATAAATCACCCATGTGGTGGAAGCAAGGCTCTAAGTGTGATGTCTTACACCATCCGCGAACCCAACATAGACCAAAGATTCCAATGACATCTGTCAATCAATCAGAAGCACCATAAGCAACCTAAAGAAAGAAGAAAAATAACTATACAAATCCTAAATATTATTAATGTACAATAATTACAATAGGCAAAAGCATGAGCATAGAGTCTGAAGCGTAGTACCTCTTGAGGTAGAGCCCATTTCTAGGCTCCAGCAACGCGTTACCTTCATAATCAGACAACTCATAAGATCTCTTCTGAAGGGAACCCATCATGATGTAAGGGTCATGCCACATCAGATTAAACGAGTCTACCCCCAATGCATCCTTGTCCTAATCATAAACCAGAACAAGGTCACCCTCGGAAAAAAGCCTTGGGCGGATAGACTTGTTTTACTGACTATTGACATGTTTTTTGTGTGTCTTGTTCGTAGTAGCAGCATCACAGAACTGCTCACCAAGCTGGTCCAAATGAATGAGATGCACTTATAATTCTATCCTGTCAGGTAGAATCTCAATCGTGATCTTCAAAGAAGGAATTTTGCATTCAATCGACATGACTTCTTCCACCTCGTGAACGAGTTGGAAAGGCAAGAAGCCTATGGCAGTATTAACTAAGGTCTAGTATGCCCATAACGTCGAATAAAGAATCAAATTCCAATTCAATTTACTCTTATTGATAATTCGTTGAAGTATGGTCTTGAGAGACTTATTAACAACCTCCACTTGACCATTCACTCGAGGATAATATAGAGATGAATGCTCCTGCTTGAAACCCAATTCATATGCTAGCTCTGAAATCATTCAGTTATGAAAGTGAATGCCATGGTCAATGAAAATCTCCCTCAGAACTCTGAACTTGGTGATGATCTGATTGAATACAAATAAAATTGTTATCTCACCTTCATTTGTGAAAGTAGGCATGACCTCTACCCACTTTATAAAGTAGTCGATGACCACGATGATATAGTAATGCCCCCTAGATGAAGGTAGGTGGCATGTCATGAAATCAATCCCCCACTTTGTCAAGGGACCAATAGTGATGACACAGAATAAAGGAACAGGATGTGAACACATATTCCGAGAAAATATATGACAAGGATGACACTTCTTGATTGCCTCAACACAAACTTTAAAGATTGTTGGCCAAAAGTACCTAGCGCACAAGAATTTTTGGGTTGTTTCCAACCCAGATAGATGAGCCCCACATGATCCACTATGGAAATCATTAAGCACAGACTCTGTCTCTTCATGATTCAAGCAGCAATGAAGAATTGAATCGACCCCATGGTGATACAAAGTGTCATTGATGATGTGGTAGTTCTTCTCCTAACAGTGAATTCGACGTCGATCATCCCATGAATGATGGGAAGAAAATTTCAGAATTTGAATATATATTAATATATACCCAAACTAAGGATCGTTGGAAGCGATAAGGAACAAGAAACGAGTCTGTAATCACAGTTTCCTCATCCTCCTGAGGAAACTCTGACATCAGCTCGGTGAAAACTACTGACTTCTTAGACTTAGTAGAGAATAAATCCAAGTCAAATTCATGTAATATGACAATCCACTTATTATATTTTCCCCCAATTATACGTTGTGTAAGGACATGTTGAAATGGATTGACATCATCTATTACAGTTTTCTTTTGTAACAAAATATAATGTCATCATCTTTGGATAGCGTGAATCGCTGCCAAAGCCAATTTTTCTATGTGTGAATCATTTAGCTCAGGCCTAATCAAACCATGACTGATATAGTAGATAACATGCCTTTGCATGCTATCATCTTCCTGAACACTGACTGTGGAATATGTTGTCATGATGTACAACAATAAATCCCTACCATAGTCCAGAGGACTGAGCCGAGGGGCAGACATAAGCCCATTCTTAAGTGAATCGAAAGATTGTTGCATGAACTTGTCCCAAATGAAAGGGACCCCTTGTTCAACAAGTGCATAAATCCCTTGGTGATATCAACATAGTTTGCTATAAAACGTCGAAGGAAATTAGAATTTCCTTGAAGACTATGTAGTTGACAAATGTTACATGGGGAAGGCAACTAAACTATTGCCTCGAACTTTAAAAGATCAACCATGATCCCCTTCTTGGAAATGATAAATCCCTACAAATGACCTAAAACAAAGCAAAATATGCACTTCTTCATATTTAACTGAATGCGATAGTAACAGCATCATCTTTCAAACATAAGCCTAAGATGTGTTGGATGATCTACCCTCTTACGAGAGTGAGCAACGAGATTATCCAGGTATGCCTCAATGATATGTTTTAAATAATTAAAATTGAAAGACATGGCCCGATCGAACGTAGCCCCACCATTTTTAAGACCGATATGCATTTTCTTATGCGCAAAATTCCCCCAAGGAAATTTGAAAGCAGTCGTATGTTGATCCTCGGGCCATATCTGACTCTAATTATACCCACAAAATCCATCCATAAAGGAAAATATTTATCTTCCCGCACACTCATCAATAATCTGGTCGATGAAAGGTGTGGGAAGTTGTCCTTTGGACAAGTTTTGTTCATATCACGAAAAATCCATGCAGATACATATGGTTCCATGCTTCTTGTCTATGGGAATGAGATTTGAAACACATTCAGTAAGAGGAATAGGGAAAATGAAACTTGCCTTGAGTATCTTCTCTACCTCACTCATTATAGTTGTCGCCTTCCTAGGATTTACAGGTTGTAAATTTTTTTTAATAGGCTTGTAATTCTTATAGGTATGAATCTCATGTTCGACAATACAAGGGTCAATGTCTGATATTTCTTTGTGGGGCCAGGAAAAAATTTCATGAAACTCTTTGAACAAAGAGGTATACATGTGAATCTCTTCTGGAGAACAGTCCACACCGATAAACATGTTTTCTACGACGCTCGGGGTCTTGGAGATGTTAATCGGAATATTTTTTGATATATTATCCATGTTCCCCTCAGCATAGACACCATGCTTTGCCAAGGGGTTCATGGGGTAATCAAGACCTCCACTCAAAGCTAATCGAAATTCTCCACTTTTGACTCGACTGAGTTCTAGAAGGAAGTACGATCGATGATGCAAATCCTCCCATGGTCGTTCTGGCCCTATCATTTCCTCGATAACAACTTTGTTAGAGGGAAATACAATGTCAAGGAAATTGAGTGAAGTCAAAGAATTATGGACCCAAATGGGCTCTAGAAACTAATCCTCTTCTTTTTTCCATGAAGGAGCAAGATCATAGTCTATAGCAGTTTTTTGGATTGCTCGATAAGTTATCTCAGTTGCAAACAAAGGCATGGCCATCCCGACATGAACGATACCTTCAATCAATTCGCACGGTGAGGGTAATACCCAAGGATCCTCAAAGTACATGGTTCAAAATAAACCAACTCGTGTGACATGGACCAAGGGGCTTGATTTCTGGTAGCCAAATAGGATAGCACAAATATACAAAATTGTCTCTTGGAAATCAAAATTTCCCACGAGAGAAGGACGCATCCCAACACCAACACTCTTAGTTATCATCTGAGAGTTTTCAATCAATGGGACTGTAGATACCAGAATCACCATGGAGATAGAGTGGTTAAACTAAATTTGGTTTATCGTTACGATCTTCCCCTCATGAGGAAAGTACAAAACTTGAAAAACCAATGAGACCACAACTGTCATCGCATAAGTCCAACTCCTTCCAAGCAAAATATTATAGTCGAGCGGAGCATCGACCACTTCAACTTCAATGGAAATAGTCTTTCCCCCTAACTAGACAGGGAAAGAGGAAATGAGATCGTGTGGCCTAAACAAACGTCCATCAAATGCAGTTAATAGCGTAGGAGAGGGAGCCAACTCAAGACATTCAATGGATTTCCAGCAAGACAATGACATCACACATGTCGAATCACCTTCATCAACAACAATTATTCTAATAGCATGTTCTGTGTACACAACATTAATTTGGAAGGATACATGATAAGGAAGATGATGCTTCACATCTGCAGCATCAAACTTGATAACAAGTTCATTTGAGGAGTTAGTAGCTCCTATAGCAGACAACAATGCGGCTCGTTGTATGGGGCAACTTTGAAGCACCACTAGATTTGACATCGCACATGGATTTTGAGCTAAGTCCTCAAAAATGGAATAGTTGGGCGCGACTCGATCATTTGGGTTGTGCGACGCATGCTTGTACACACCTTTCGATATGCATGGAATTGTTTCCCCCTGAGATTCTCTGTATGCAGAGAATTATGAGGGTTGGAATTTTCTTTCCCCTTAGATGATAACTTGGGATTATCGTGATCGTGAGTAATGATCGACAAATCAACTTCCTTCGTTGCATTCACCATATTAATGAACGACATTGTTCCATCCGACAAGGGTGCACTTTGGGTGCCCCCTTGTGGATTTCCACCAAAAGAGACCACATGCATATTTTATCCTTGTGGGAATGGGTTCTTCAACATAGCAGGTTGTTGTTGTGCAAATAGGTGTTGAGCCTATTCCATCTATGGGAACTGATGGGTAAGGTGATCTTCATTACAAATCTTGCAAGGAAACTTCATCTTTTTCTTCTCCTTCTTGGCCCCCCCAACATTTGCATTAGATTTAACCTTTTTACTGTTGTTTCCACCTCCCTTCTTATCCTTATTCTTGTTCTTCCCTTAGGGTTGTTGGGTACCCTTTGGGGTCATTGACTATATAGCGGAAACATCCAACAACTAGATGGTGGAAATGGTCGAAGTCGTAGCTTGATTGGATGCATGTGTATGAATTGTCATCTATGTCATCTGGTTCACAACCACACCTGTGGTATTGCTCTAGATGGAACCAACAATGTCACTGACATGTGGTATGGAATTCACTTTTGATGATTTAATGCCCGATTATGGTGCATCTGGTATTATATCGTAAAGGATGCAAGATTGTGAGTAGATTAGATCTAGTTATTGGGCCCTGAAAATCGCCTCCTCCTTAGAGGATACTCCTGACGTAGACACATCCTTGGAGATGTAAGGCAACAAGAATTTTAGGAACCATTCCAAAAGCAACTCGACAGGGACTTTAGCTTTGATCAACTTCTTCCACCTCCGCCACTCTTGGATGTGATCTAATATATGAGTCGATTTATCTTGCTTAAGTGTGGACAGGATATCAGTGTTGTCATTGTACCAAACAGGAAGTTGGAAGTGGAAAAACCAAGGTTAGATCATGGAAAGTGTGAAATGTTAAGCCATCAAACTCAATGTACTATTTCACCGCGACTCTTGTAAGAGTACTTTGGAAGAGATGGAGCCTGATGGAATCATCATTCAAAGAATTAGATGAACACCATAAGTATAAATTCATTACGTGGTCACTCAGATCCTCACCGGATTTACCCTCGAATTTTGGAATATTTGAAGTTAGCTTAGTAGGGACCAAAGGCTAGTTCGAATCATGGAAAACCATATCGTTCATCATTTTTTACAGGTCTGGAAGGTTTAATGTTGCAAAAAATGATAACCTCGGTGGAGGCCCAGAATTCCAGCTAGCAGAGTTAGAGCTCCCAAGTTGAGTACCTGTCAGAAAAGGATACCTTGGATTATTACTCGCACGAAGTTGCCAGGAAGATCTTGTTGATGGGTCGGGGTTTTGAATAAAGCCTTGATATCCTTGGTTATAAGTAGGAAAACCTCCACCCATATGGTTCCTATAATAAAAATCATTTTTTCCCATGTTGACATCCCTTGTTAGGGACCTAACCTTCCTAACCCATTGTTGGAGATATTACACACACCTAGGATATTTTTCCTTGTTTTCCTATGTTTATTAGTCATTATTGAGGGTCTCCTATTTTTAAGGAACCTCTCCTATATTCTAGGAGAATATTCTCTTCAGTTTAGAGTTAGTTACACTTAGTTAGACTAGTGGAAGTCACTCATGCATGGAAACCTCAGTTTTATCACCATCATTTGCATGTGTTTCTCTCACTTCCATGCATATGACTCAGTTAATTGAAGACTACATTACTAGTTAACTAGGACTAGGTGGCAGTTAGCTCAGGTAACTTTATTTGTGTGTCTAGATCTCTCTATACCACCACTATGGCACATTGGCTTATCTTCCAGTGCACATTAGTTGAGTTATACAGAGTATATCATGTGTAAATTATTACTCATTCATTTGGTTAATACAATTCTATTCTTTTCTCTCCAATTTTTTCTCTCATCTTCTCACTTTTGCAAGTTGTGTTCATTCCTCTACTAGCTAGATCTCTTGTGTAGGTATTCACCACATTCTACGTGGTATTAGAGACCACGGGCTACTAGGATGAAGGCACACCAACATTTTTTTAATTGCAGGTATTGAATATTGAAGAATGGAATTTATGTCGTCTGTCATGCTAACACCGTACAACTACTTTGAATGGAACAAAAAGATAGAGATTTTTCTACAAGGTAGAGGATTGTACATGTTAACCATTGCTACAAAAATAGAACCCACATCGGCCATTGAAAAATACAAATACCTCAATAGAATGGATGAGGCGTATGAAGCCCTCTGCATGCACATATCCCCTGAGTTGTTGTTTCATGTATCTTCTTGCAAAAATACAAATGATATTTGGACCACCATGGAAGGACTCTTTAGAAAACAAGATGAGATGAGAGGCCACATGCTCGAGTTGGAATTACTTGCATTAGATCCAAAAAGATTTGAAAACATCCAGGAATTCTTCACAATGTACAAGGATTTGTTGTTGCAACTCAAGGCTTGCAAGGTTGATAAATCAAAGGAGGAAAAGTGAATGGTTCTCACCTTTTTGTCAAAACGTGGTTCGAATTATTCAGTTTTTGTTTCTACTTTCAACACTCAGAGGTTGATTGCAGGAGTATCCTAGACTATGCCCTCTTTGGATACCTTCATTATGATTCAGGAGTAGGATAAACTCATCAAGATGGGTGTGATCAAAAACTCCAAAGTTCATGCACTTGTTGCACATGATGGCAGCAGTTATCAACATCAGAAATCCAAAAAGAAAGGCAAAGAAAAGGTACATGTAGAACAAAAGAAGGAAGGGTACTCCAAACCCTTCAATGACTCCTCAGGATACAAAAGTGGAAAAGGGAAGAAAGGATAGAAGGGTACCTACTACAATCGAGGATTCCATCCAAAATTTGCACGCATGAAGAAGCAAATAGACCTTGTGACACAAATTCTTCAAAAGAACAACCTTGGGGATCAAATTCCCAAGGGTACCAAGAAGAAGCCAAAAGATCATGCTACTAAAGGTAATCATCATGCATTAGTTGTTGTTCGCTCTTCACCTGATGCCTGGATCATGGATTCAGGCACATCACACCATATGGATACAATGAAGGATATATTATTGTCTTTGACTACATGCAATGGTCCTCCTATCCTCATGGGGGATGACTCTCCAATTGAGGTCCCCGAAAAAGGGAGAGTGGAACTAGATCATGAAAGTTTTGAGAACATTTTACATGTTCCAAAACTTTTCGTGAATCTACTCTCGGTGTATCATATTACACACTCAAGCTTAGACAAAAAGGTGGAGTTTACACCAGACTCCATGTCCATATTCGACATGTAATCCAACTCCAAGGTTGTTGTCAGGGAGGTAAATCATCAATTATAGTTATACACTTTTTCTAAGTTTATTGACCCTAATTCCTCTGAACTACTAATGCATGTTGATGACAATAGTAGATTATGGCACGAGAGGTTTGGTCATATGAACTTCAGGTACATGTAGCAACTTAGCAAGAAATGAATGGTCATTCGATTACCTGGTATCCATTTTTCTGAAGGGGTTTGTGAAGGATGCATCCTTGGCAAGCACCCTCAAGAGAATTTAGAGAGGGGGAAGGATCACAGGTCCTCCTCTCCATTGGATTTGATTCATAGTGATCTCATGGGTCCATTCTCGCATCCATCCATTGGTAAGGCAAGGTACATGCTTAAATGTTTTGGATGATTACTCACGTTATACTTGGGTGTTTTTCCTCAGACGGAATTCAGAGGTCTTTGAGCACCTAAAAGAGTTCAAGGAACTTATTGATACTCATTCATGGAGAAATATAAAATATCTTTGTACAGATAATGGGGGGGAGTATGTCAATAGAGATGTTCTAAACATTTGTCATGATTCTCGGATATAGTTGCAGCACATAGTACCATATACTCCACAACAAAACGGGGTTGTTGAGTGGAAAAACATATCTCTCAAAGAGATGACCTCTTACATGTTGCATGAAAGATCACTTCCTCAGAAGATTTGGGCTGAGGCACTTAACTATGCTAACTACATCCAGAACATATCCCCCCACAGATCTGTCAAGGACCAACAAAAAATCGGAAGTCACCCACTTTTGTGTCTTCAGCTTGTGTGCATGGGCTTGGATTCCCTCTAAAAAGAGGAAATAACTAGATCCACAGAGTACTACATGTATCTTTGTTGGATGCCTAGATGGTGTGAAGGGATATAGACTTATTGATCCCTCTACAGACCATCTTATCACTGAGCATAGTGTTCAATTCAAGGAAAGTATCTCGCATGATCCACAAG
>SNQJ01S0188313.1:0-28231 GCA_010110895.2 Picea sitchensis | reverse complement strand
TATTCAAAAACCAATGAAAACAAGCAAAATGAAAAGAACCAAAATCAAAAGACAAAAGAAAATTAAAATAGAAAAATACATACAGAGAGGTGGCTCTGGAATCATCAGGCGAAATACCTTTTGAGAGCTTGGTCATTCACCAGTAAAGTGTCTAGCTGTCCCTCCAAATTGTGTAGACAGAAACAAATGGCCCCAACCACAAATTTTGGATTTTGGTGTGTTCCCCTTTTCCCTCGTGGGGTTTATCCCATTTGAGAACCAAGTCTCCTACCTCGAATTTCCTATCTGAAGAAGAGTTTGAATCAAACCAGCTTTTTACAATCTGTTGATGTTGATACAACTTCTTCTTTGCTTGCACTCTTACTTCCTCCAGCTTTAATAATGCATTAATTAAACTTTCCAGAGGATGCCATACCTCTTCTTGGACTTTCTGTAATAATTGCAGAGATGGAAGTAGAACATGAGGAGGTAGGATTGCTTCTCTCCCGTAGATGAGAAAGAAAGGGGAATTACCAATAGAGGTTTTTGGTGTCACTCACGTTGTCCCTCTGTCAACCTAGAGTGCATTAAATAGTGAGTTGTTCTAGTTCTTGTGGTTTCGAGCGCCCTCTTAATGGTCAGTCAAATTTTTTGTTTGTTGATTTTGCTAGGCCATTTCTTTGGGGGTGGTAGATGGAAGAATACTTCAATTTAATACCTTTTTAAATTCGAATATTATAAATCATTTTGGTATCCCTGATTGTCTAGTATGAAGCGTTATCAAAGACTAGACATTCGAGAATGTTGAATGGGAGTAATGAATTAAGGAAAGATACTACCTAATTAGTGTTTACCACTTTCAAAAGTGAATCTTTGGACCATCTGGTAAAATAATCTGTGGTTGTTATGATGTACTTATGTTGTTGTGAAGAAGAAGGATTAATTGGTCCTATTGTGGAACATTGTTGAAAGGAGATCACAGGTGACATGCTACTTAGAAATGTTTCCTTCTTGACCCGTCCTGCACCCTTTTGGAAAATTACATTTACGGAATAGAGTGTGGGCATATTTAAACAATGTGGGCCAATAATACCCTGCTCTGAGGATTTTGTGAGCGGTGTTGTCTCCACCAAAGTGTCCTCCAGTTGGTATGTCATGAAGTTCAAATAATACCTTTTCCGATTTTTCCTTTCCCAAACAACGCATAACAACATAATTGAAATTCTTTTGAAACAAAACATCATTTATTAGCTGGAAAGATGTAGATTTTAACTTGAGTGCTCTTATTGTTTTAGGGTCCAAGATGGCAAGGGGCGGATCCATGTGTTAAATAAAATTTAATATCCTCATACCAAGAATTAGCAACACAGTGGCCTGGCCGATTTGTTTCAGTGTTGATTTACCGTTGAAGGATGTTAATTTGACTTTCTTGTCCTTCAACTAAATCAACCACTAGTTTACATAGGCCTTGACCTCTAACAATTTATTGTGGGGTTATTTAGAGGTCATATTCTTGTAATGATGTCATCCAGTTTGCTCGTTTTTTTCACCCAATTCCTTTTGTACTAACAAATTTCTTACAACAAGATAAGGAACAATGACTTTAGTTAGTTCAGCAGAGTATGGCCAGGAAGTGTTTCCAACTACTTTAAAAACAACATATGTTTGTTGATCTACAACTAGGTAATTTAGCTACGCCCCTTTGAAAGATGAGTTCCTTGAAGGCAATGGGTATTTCATTTCTTTCAACATTATTTTGTGTTAACACAACAACATAAGATCGATCAGAGGCTAAAGTGTAAAGAGTGAAATCTTTTGAGAAATCGGGACTCATCAAGGAATGAGCTTATATTATTTCTTTTCTAATAGAATAAAAAGATTGACTTTATTGGGGTCCCCAATGATACTTAACATCCTTTTTAATTAAATTCGGTAATGGCATTACCATTTCTAAGAAACTTAGGGACAAATCTTCTACTTGAAATTTTCTAAAAAGGATTGCATGGATTTTTGGAAGAAGGAGGAAGTTTGTAGCTTGGGTTATTTCGGGATCGATAATCATTCCATCTTTGGAAACTATGAAACCAAGTAGTTTTCCTTGCTCTACCACAAATACTGATTTCTTAGGGTTGAGATATATACCGAACCTACGACATCATTCTAGGACATCCCTAAGGTGAGACAAGTGATCTTTCTTGTTTTTTAGAGGCGTGCGTCATTGAGATAGAACACTATTGATTGATTTATGAGACCATGAAGAGAAATGTCCATTTCTCTCACGGAAAGATGGCCCCTACATTAATTAATTTGAAAGGCATCTTCCTATAGGCATGTGTTCCCCATGGGGAGCCACGAAAAGTGGTGTGGTGGGGAGACATAAGGACTTCAGTTTGTACCTGAAAAACCATCTACTTGAGATAGTCTTTACAGATTGGGATTACCGTTTGAAGAATTTGTTCCATTGGAGAATATGATGGTTATCTTTTATCCGGTCTTTCGGTTCCAAAGTTATGAAAGTGGAAACCTGAGGTTGAATTTCACCACTTTTTCTTCCTTACAGGGACTAGGTTAGACACCATTGTGTGTGTCTCACTGGGAAATTATCTTTGCATTTAGTAATTTATTAGTTCTTTCTTAGCAGTGGGTTTAGAATTTAGGATTGCATCTTTTTACTTAATTCTGTTGAAAGGATAGGTTTGTTGTTTCATGGGGATTGTATGTTATATTGTATTAGGATCAAATGTTTTCAAATCATCATATATACAGTAAAAACGTCTTGAAATTCTTTAAACAATTTTATAAGAGAAGATCATTCTTGCTCGAGACATCCAGGTTCCCAAATTAATATTTTGAGGATTTTCCTTGGTCCCTAAATTTATCGTTTCATAAGTCAAATAAGAACTATTCATTTTACAATTTACTAGCCCTCTAAACTTATCATGCAAGTCACAAAACTTCTCTAGTCTTACAACAAAACTAGGGATAGAGTTTACCATATCAGATGTCGATTCAGGAGATCTAGGATCTGATATCACCATGAAATTCTGAGGTTTTCATCATGAGTTACCTTCATCAATGATTTCACCTTGGAAGGTGTCCTCCATATCACAGAAGTTGATGATATGTTGGTCATCGCCGAACACTCTCAATTGGTGATGTTATCCGGGATGTGGTGTTGACATGTTTTTGGACAGAGGCAGAGTATCGTGTTTGTCATTGATGGCAAAGATCCAAGACAAGTAAGCATAGCGGTGATCACATGCTTGAATGGAAGCTCAGAGTCAGGAAGCAGCTGGGGACAAGAATGATGAAGTTGCGAAATGCGAAACCACAAAATTTTGGGGTTTTGGATAGCGAGAGTTGGAGGAGTCAAGACACTCATGACAAGAATGTCGAAGCTTGATTGAAATAAACATTTGAAATCGTTAATCGACTTCATTTAGTTTAGGATCAGAGTTGGAGGTGTCAAGAGCGATCCACGACAAGAATGCCGAAATCACCAAATGTGAAACCACGACTTAATCTGAGTCATTAATCAAAGAAATATCTGTACCATCGAATCATCAAGATTGTGGGTACATTGATCGACTCCATTTGGTTTGAATCTTGGGAGTTGGAGAGAAGTCAAAGGGAAGCAACTCCAGCTGAGGGAACTGTGATATGAAAAATCATGAAAATATTTGGACCGTCAAATCACCAAGGATAGTGGACGGTCTGGCCGCCATTTGAGTTTTGGATACCGGGAGTTGGAGAGTCAAGAGTGAGACTCTTCATCAAAGGAGACCCAAAATTTCGAAATGTGAAAGCATGGAAATCATTTTGGGGTTTGTGACTTTGAGTGTTGAGATACTTCTCCACGGGAATGAAAAAATGTAGGAACGTCGAAATGCGAAATCGCCAAAGAACTTTATGGATAAACACCTGGTCTAGCGTGGGCGTAGCGAAGGAAAGGATCTTTCAGGTGTAAGGCTCCATTTCATGATCGAGAGTTGTAAGAGTCAGAGTGACTTAAATTAATTAAATGTGAGAATTTTGAAATGTAGTTTGGAATGGAGTTGTGGATCCTGACCAATGGTCACATCTGCCGGAGAAGATGGAGGGGAAGGAGCTAGTGCAACCAAAACTATTTCGGAGATGGTGACTTGGAGATTCGAGATACCTCATTCCCAGATCCACGAAACACGAGTCACAAAAACACCTTCTAAATAGGCGTGTGGTCACCACATGAGCCCACATGTGAAAGGAAAGGTGAAAATTTCCAAAGGCATAAGGCTCAATAGATTCACAGTGTAACTACTAGAAATGACCCGATGGTTTGTCTTGGGACTCGAAAGAGACTTCGAGTGTCCTTGAGAGAGGATGAAAGAGTCTCGAGGCATCTTCGATGGCATGAAGGCTGTTCATAGGGATGTGAGAAAGATGTAAGGCCGTTGGAGCACAGGCTGGAGCAGAGAATGAGCCTTTCGGCCCGTGAGAGAAGACAAAAAGTCTCGGCCCTTTCGAGAGAAGCTGAGGAATCTTAGCATAACACCCAGTGATGAGAAATGGACTCCACCGGGTTTAACCACCCGGAGAAAATTTGAAAAGAGTTGTGGTAGGCCGGGAGGAGCACTCGACATGGGGAGAACATGCAAAGGAATTGTGAATAGAGGATCACAGTGCAGAATATACCTGAGAGAGTATAAAAACACAAAATAGAGAAGAGACTAGGTGTTGTTGAGAGTGATTCAAGTGTGTAGAAGGAGGCTGAGAATCGGCATTTGAAATGTATAGAGATAGTTGCATCGAAGGGACATGGCGTAGTGAGCATAAAAGGAAAAAGAACATAAAGAAGCATAATGAGGGAGTGCAGGAAGATATTGATGCAGGTAGAGCAGAGCGGTGTAGAAGAACAATGATGAGACTAGTAATCCATTGATAAATATTATCCTTGTGATAAATTTATATAGAAAACTTTATATTTCGGGGTGGTAGGGAGGGTGCTAGGGAGGATTGTTGTCCTCGGAGGTTCAATTAGGTGCTTGAACCCGGGGGTTATGCTTCCATGCGGTTTGACCAGAGATACCAGTGGTAGGGTGGTGCAAGGGAGAAGCATTGTTCTCTATTATACAGGAGTTGGTGCACATTGGCCGGGTGGTGCTTCCATCCAGTTTGGTCTTTGGAACACTTAGAGAATTCAGCACTTCTGAGTGGGTGCCTAGAAACCAAGGAATTGGTTCTTTCTTATAGTGGGTGCTAGAGAAACTAGGAGTTGGTGCTTCCTTCTAGTAGGTGCTTGAGAGAGAAAGCAGAGAGAGTTGGTTCTCTCAGTGAGTTGTATCTTGCAAAGCGAGGAGGTTGTAGCCTCACAATGAGTTTATGCTAATATGTATGATAATGTCTGATTGAGATTTTTATCATATAAAGAAGAAAGTTGTTTTACCTGTTATGAGATTTCACTCAAAGAAATATCTCTCTCTTGTGTATCTCATATGTGTGAATGATGTTGAATGTTCTATTTCTTACTTCTCATTAGTGTGATTGTCATTAAGTGCTTTCTGTAAAGAGTTTAAAATAAGCATAATTGTTTTAAGCATAGGGACTGTAGTTCCACCTCAGGTTGTCCAATAATTGTTATCAGAGCAGTTTCCTTTTATTAAAAGGTATATCTGTAAGCTTAAACATGACAAGTCATGAAGGGACTTCAATACTAAGCCTCTCCTTTGTTTGATGGAACAATGTTTTCCTTTTGGAAGGTTAGAATAAGAACCTAATGGCCTATGAATTGTTGATATTTGGGATGTAGTAGATACTGGATACATAAATCCCGTTGTACTTGTGCTAGCTTTCGAGGATGATAAGTTATAATTTAGCTTTAATGCTAAAGGGGAGATAAGATACTATCATAGGTGGACTTGCAAAATTTGAGTTTGTAAAGGTGATGCATCTTCAAGCCACTTAAAACAAATGTGGGATAAACTTATTAGAAGCTATGAATGAAATGAGAAAGTAAAGATGCCAAAATTCAAACATTTGGGTTGAAGTTTGAACAACTAAAAGATGAGTGAAGATGACAGACAGGTTAGCAAGTATTTTTTAAGAGTTGAAGAACTTGTGAATTCCATGAAAGGGGTCTTGGTGAGAAGATTGAAGAATCAATTTTTAGTTGAGAATATTTTAAAGATCTTTGCTTGATAAATTTTATCCAAAAGTCTACGCAATAAAAGAACTAAATGATATTAAAACATGTCCATTGATCAACTCCTAGACTTTAGCGCATATGAAATGAAAGAATCAACAAAGATAAATCCATTACTAGAGAAGCATCTTTTAAAGTAGATAAAATCTTGATTCAAATTTAGATGATATAGAGGCAAAATTTGTGAGAAGATTAAAAAGAAAGGATAAAGGCAAATACAAAGGTAAGTTTCCCTTCAAATGTTTTTAATTTAGGTAAGATGGGTCATTTTCTCAAATAGGGTGTCCACACAAGAAGAAGGACCCGAACTACAAGAGGTGAAGAGAAGCACAAATCCAAAGATTTGATAAAAAAGAAAAAGTTTGTGTAAACAATGATGACTCCTCAGAGGAACAGATGAGTGACTCTTCCTATGAAGATAGGTAAATGACTGCTTGCCAATAAAGAGTTATGATAATAATAAAATCATGAAATTGATAATGATGAAGAAAGGCTGCAGTTGACTTGGAAAGAGAGCTGATCAACGCTTTGGAAAAGACTGACAGACTCATAATTAATAAGAGAAAGCAAAAACAATTGTTGATACAGAGTTCAAAAGAAAACAAAAAACCTAATAGAAGACTTTGCCACACTTTAAAAAGTGGAATTAGAAAGAATTAAAAAGAAAATGAGGGACATTCTAAATAATAGTTATCAGAGAGAAGAAAGCAAGATGTGAGATCAACTTAGAGAAGTAGTGAAAACTAGAAAAAGAGTTTGAGAAGTTTGGTATGTCAACAAAACTCTTTCAAAATTATTGAAACTGAAGGATTAACCTCCATTCTAAAATAGAAAAGAAACCCAAAGAGAGTTGAGAGAAATTTTGGCAGGGTATGAAGAAGGATCAAGTAGTGATCATCCAAGTATCTGAGAACCTATCAAGTTTTTCAAATCCTCAAACATTGACCATGATCATAGAAACAAAGAAAGAGAATCAGCCTCCAAGAAGGAATGAAAGAATGCTCGAGCCGAACTGTAGAGCAGGCTATAACTTATGGGAGAAGTAAAACCCTCCAAAGAGACTTAAATGCTGATTGCAAGTTTTCTATGGATACTATTTTTCCTGTTCTAACTTTGGTCCTAAAACTGTAAATTGTTTAACACATGTTTAGATATGAGCAATCAAGTTTTCAAGAAGATTGAGACAGCCAAACAACAAGCAATCACGAGCTATAAATCATGTGATGGTTGGGAGAAGGACACAAGTGAAAAACAACATGGTTGCTAGGCATGTGTGGTTGCAGATGTTATTGATGAACAGGAATGTTATAAATGCCATAATTATGGACATAAGGAGTGCAGTATGCGCTTAAGAAACTATAAACTTGATTTGAATCCTTCTTTGAAAATTTTCAAAGTTTAAGCAGAGACAGGCGGTGTGGATTAAGTGTTGCTGTTGAACAAAAGAATCCACATTTATATTGATAGTAGGATTGTTTGGCTTATATGACAGGAGACAAAAGTAAGTTTCTAAATCTAAGTGAAAGAAAATTAGGGAATGTAGCTTTTGGAAATGATGCACAGAGAAAAATAAAGGTAAAAGGAGATGGTGAGTGGAAGTAATGGAAAAGGAAAAGCTTTCGGGATGTGTTGTTTGTAGATGGTTTTAAACATAATCTACTAAGTGTGATTCAAGTTTGTGGAAATAAAGGATGTTATTTTTACTTCTAAAGACTGTAAATAAAGTCTTTGAGTTTAGGACAGTTTACTGCAAAAGGGATAAAACGAGAAAACAATGTCTACGTGTTAAAGAAAGAAAAAAGAAAGAAAGAATGTTATAAAATGGTGAAAAGTTTGACTGGCATAGGAGACTTGGACACCTAAATTTTGATCATATAATCAAACTCCGAAACAATGGAAAGATCTTAGAAGATATCAAATCCATACTCACTCTATTTGTAAACCTTGGTGAGGAAAACTTGCCTTTTCGGTTCAAATCTAAAACTTTCCTTCAATGAAAAACCTCTCGAGTTAGTACATATATGGATTTATGTGGACCATCAAGAAGAAGGTACGACAAAGAAAATTATTTTATAGTAGATTATTGATGATTATTCTAGAATAACATGGGTTTTGAAGGAAAATATTTAAGCATTTGAAAAATTCAAAGTGTTTAAGGCTTTAGAGAATCAAATAGGGAAGAATTTAAAGGCGTGGGTCGATGGGGGAGGAGAGTTTAGTTCATGGAACTTCAGGGGTTCACATTGATAAACATGGGATCAAAGAGGTACATAATTCCAGGACTCCACAACAAAATGGAGTGGTTTTAGAGGTGGGAAACAGGTGAAATTTACAACAAATTTAAAGATCAATGATGAATGAAAGACATACCTCATACATATTGGGTGGAAAGAAATTCATACAAGTGTTCATATCCTTAACAAATCTGATCTCAGGCCACATAGTGATAGAACTCCTTATGAACTATGGTTTATAAGACCTACTTCAATCAAGCATTTTAAAGTCTTTAGGAGTAGAATTTTATAAATAGAAACGATGATGAAAATATTGGCAAATATGATTAAGAAAGGGATAATGAGTATCTTCTTAGGTTTAATACTCTAATTAATAAAGAGATACAGATGTTACAATAAGAGGTTGCATAAACTAGTTAATTGTATAGACATAAAAGTTGATGAAATCATGGTCAGAAATGTAAGCAACGTTGAACCAATCACATAAGATATAGCTGAAGATGAAGATGAACAGGTCTAAGGATCAGGAAGAGAAGAATCCAAATCAGATGTAGATACAAATACTTAGGATGACAAATCATTGACAAACTCACCTCTAAGGTGGGCAGAAAGTCATCTTGAAAAATTAGATAATTGGGGATATAAATAAAGGAGTTGAGACAAGAAAGAAATTGATTAGAACTCCGAACAATCTCATGTTGCTTTTTTCTCTATGACTGAACCTAAATTTTTTTAATAAACTGACCGACATGATGATTGGATTAGAGCTATGAATGAAGACCTTGATCAGATTGAGAAAGAACAATAATTAAGGAGCTTGTCCCTAGACACGAAGATAAGAATGTAATAGGTTCCAAATGGGTGTTCAAAATAAAATGGTGAAAAGGACAAGTTGTTAGAAATAAGAACAGAATTGGTTTGTATGAAAAGGGTATGCTCAAGTTGAAGGTCGGGACTTTGGTGAAACTTTTGCACCAATGGAAAGGGTTGAATGCATCATAATGTTCCTTGCTATTCATGCTATAAGAGACAACAAGTGTATGTGAGATGGATGTTAAGTGACAATGGAGATCTAGAGGAAGTATATATGGAACAGCTGAAGGGTTCTTTGATAGATAATCCTAATTATGTTTTACTGGAATGACATATATGAATTTTGGAAACAAGCACCATGAACTTGGTATTATAGAATGGACAAATTTTTACAAGACAAAGGGTTCAAAGAAAGGTATTGTTGACAACAAACTCTACATTAAGTCACAGAAAATTTGATGTCATAGTTGTTTTGGTTTATGTGAATGATATCATATTTTGAATTTTGTACTAATGAATCATTTGTTCAGTGGTTTGCTAAATCTATGAAAGCGAGTTTGAGATGTAGGAGAACTTTCATACTTTGGTTTTACAAGTAAATAGAGTTAGCGAGGAATATTTATCTCTCAAGAAAAATGTTTGAAAGAGATGTTGAAGAAATTTGGAATGGAGGGATTCATCTCCTGTTAGTACACCTATATAGTTGGTTGGTTGCAAGCTCATTAAATATGATATGTCATCAAATGTTGGTCGAAAGGACATCACAGATCAATGATAGGCGTTCATTTATACCTCACAACATGTGTCACGATATAATTCCAAGGCATTTGGGTGGTAGGTCATTATCGGTCATCTTCACAAACAAGAATCACTTGGTAGTTGTCCTGGGATATTTAAATACTTGGAGAAACTTGAGCAGTACGTAGTATCCAGAGAAATCAGAATTTTTAGGTTAGCTGCTTATTCAAATGCGAGATTGGAGCGAATGTGTTGATGAGAGAAAAAACACGGTGGAGAGCATTGCTACGGGTGACTCATTAGTAGCATGGATTAGTAAAAGAAAGGATCCATTTAATTATCAACTACAAAGGAAAAGTACATTGATGTTGCTACTTGTTACTTTCAGTTTGTGGTGGGTAAATGGTACCTCTGAAGGTAGCCATGCCGTCGTTATTCCTTTGTGATAACACCCGATTACCATTAGTGTCTCAAGAATCTTGTTCTTCATTCCAAGACTAGCATATTCCAATAAAATGCCATTTTCTAAGAGACAAGTTGCAAACATAGTTGTTTAGGTAGTTATATTTCTTCCACAGAGCAGTTAATTGATATCTTTACTAAACCGTTAGGAGTGACCCCTTTTGGATATCTTAAGTCGAAGTTGGGGTTATAAATTCTTTCATTTAAACTGGTCACTACGGTGGAAATTACTTATTGAATATATGTTGTATTTCTAAACTTCTCATAGTTGACAGGGGGAATACTTACTGCTGACTCAGGGGCGTGTTTCTTCTTGTATTGATGTCAAAGGGGAGAAAGTGTGGTAATTTCAAAGGATGCTATAGTGGTTTAGTTGGACGTTCTTCAAGGTTTCCATCAATACCAAAGAGGAATATTGTTGGCAGGTTTTTAGGGCAGAGGCAGAAACCAGTGACATTTTGGGAAAAGATCCAAGACCAACAAGCAACTATGATGCATATGCTTAGAATCAAGCCTTGAGTCCAAGGGAAACAACTCACAACAAGGAGAATGAGTAGAGAATTACAGTGTGAAACCATGACATTTGAGGTTCGGTCTAGGAAGTTAGGTGTGGGGGCACTCTAGCCAGAAAGAAAGACACAAGAATGAATGAAACGTGAAATAGGACAGTATGACTCCATTTTAGGAGTTTCAGATACCGGGGAGTTGGAGGTGTCAAGAACACTCACAACAGAATGTAATCCAATCTGAAACCATGACTAATCGGGTCATTGATCAAGAAATCCAGATAGTCCCGAATCATCAAGATTGTGGACGGTTAATCTGACTCCATTTCAGTTTTGGATATGTCGGGAGTTGGAGAGTCAAGGGAAGCTCTAGCAGGAACCATGATATGCGATATCACGAAAAGATCTGGATCGTTATATCATCAAGATTGTGGGGCATTTGATTTGACTCCCATTTGAAGTTTTGAATACCGAGAGTTGGAGGATTCAACGAAGCAATTCACGGTAGGAACTTCACTTAATATCTTGAAATCACAAAAGATGGATCATTCGAATCATCAAGATTGTGAATTTTGTTGGTCGACTCCCATTTTAGTCTAGGATCTAGAAGTTGAGAGTTTAAAGAGTCGAGCTCTTCATCACAGGAGTCCCAAAGTTGAAATGCAAAATGATGATCATTTGGGGTTTGTGACTTGGAGTGTCGAATCACTCCACGGGGAATGTGAAATGTAGGGCCCTTGAAATGTCGAAAATCACGAAAGCACTTTTTGGATAAGTGCTTGGTCACAGCCTTGGGCACATGAAGGAAGGATCTTACAAGTTGCAAGGCTCCATTTCGTGTCGGGGAGTTGGAAAGTTAAGTATTTCGCAACAAATTAGCGAAGCGTGAAATTACAATGCAATTTGAATAATGCTATAGTCCCGGCCAGGTGGTCACATCTGCGGAAGATATAGGAAGGAGTTAGTGAAACCAAGCTCCATTTTGGAGATGTCGTGACTTGGAAGTCAAGAGATACCTCATCCCAGAGATCCATTGAAGCGCCAAGTCCTGAAAAGAACCTTCTTAGCAGTGTGGTCACCACACGAGGCCACATGTGAAAGGAAAGGTGAAAGGTGTGAAAGGCACAAGGCTCAATTGGTTCACAATGTAACTGCTAGAAGCGACTAATGGTTTCTGTGGGAGGACCTAGAGAACTGAGTGCTAGAGAAGATGAAAGAGTCTTGAGGCATCTTCCAAAGGAATGAAGACTGTTCATAGATTCTATTGACAGATGTAAGGCGTTGGGGCAGGCACAACGGAGGAATAGGATCTACTATGTGAAGGCAGAAGAGTCGACTGGAGGCTGAAACATGACATAACACTTAGGTGATGATGGATGGGACACTTCACTAGAAGATGAAGAGTTGCAATGATGGTCAAGCAGAGCACTCGACATGGGAAGATCATGCAGAAGTATTGTGAACGAGGATCTGAGAAGATGCAGGGGAGAATAAAATGAAAAATAGAGAAGAGAGATTGGGTGTTGTTGAGGTAGTTAATGAGTTAATGTGAAGAGGCTGATGATTACAACAACTAAAATGCATAGAAGAGGGTGGTTTTAGAAGGGACATGGCGCACAGTGCATAAAAGGTAGAAGAACATAAAGTGCAATAGATGTGAGGAGAGAGACATTGATGTAGACAGAGCAGTGCAGTGCAGCAGAATAGTGATGGTACTTGTAAGCTATTGATAAATATTGTATGATTGTGATAAATTTATAGATAGCAAACTTTATATTTCAATGTGGTAGGGAGGTGCTAGGAGTTATTTGTGCCGGTTCCAATTGGGTGCTGAACACGAGGGGTTGTATGTAGTTTACTGACCCGAGGAGAAAATAGAATTAGCGGTGGTGCAAGGGAGAATTATGAACCTATGTTTTCTGAGTTGGTGCATGTGTGGTGGGCGTTATGCTTCCATCACAGTTGGTGCTTAGAACATTTAGGAGTTGTTTCTTCCTTCTAGGTGATTGCTAGAAACTAGGGGTGCTTCCTTCTAGTGGGTGCTAGAAACCGAGGGGAGTTGGTGGCCTTGGGTGCTAGAAAACTAAATTGGTGCTTCTTCTGGTGGGTCCCTAAGAGAAACCCGAGTTGGTGCTTCCTTCTAGTAGGTGCCCAAGAAGCGAGAGAGTTGGGTGCTCTCAACAAGTTTTGACTTTTAAAATAGAGGTTGTTCTACAATGAGTTGGAGCTCATATGTATGATAATGTACAGTTGTAAAAGATGCTTATGTACCAAAGAAGAAGAGGTTTACACCCTTTATGGGTTTCCTCGGAAATATTGTCTCGTGTATCTCATATGTGTGAATGATGTTGAATGTTCTATTGCTTACTTCCCTATATTATTATGATTGTCATTGGAAATTGCTCATAAAGAGTTTAAAATAAGCATAATTGTTGTTTAAACATACGGGGACAAGTTCACCTCTCTGGTTGAAATCCAGCAGGCGACCTGAACAACAATTCGATAAAAAATGCATTAGGGGAAAGACCTTATGTGGGCAATAGTTTAGAAGTGATGTTAGCCAATAAATCAGCCTCTGTATTACTTAGTCTAGGAATGGAATTTATGTTAAATCTGAAAAAATTGCATTAAAACTCCATACCTCGTTTGGTAAACACTTTTCAGATGTGTTGATAAGAAATGTATGGCATTTATTACCTTCTTAACCATGATTTTTTGAATCACCGAATACCATTAAACTCTGTACATTCATATCCACAACTTTCCTAAGCCCTTGTAAAAGTTCTTCATATTAAGTGTTTAGGTCCATTTGAACTCTAATCAGTAGACAATGAAAGTCTTATTACTTGCAAGATCTATGAGCACGTCATGACTCTTTGCTGGTTTGGATCCGTTAAAAGTACCGTAGGCAGTTGAACTTCATGGGCGTTTGGCATTAGGCAAAGATGATGTGAGTATGGAGTCCTTAACCACATTTGCTAGGGATCATTGATAGAAATTTGGATAGCAGAGTTACCAAAGTATTCATTCATTACACATTTCAAAGGGTATTAGATCGCGATGGTTGGGCATGGTAGATCTATCACGGTGTTCTTGAGATAGCGTTCACAATTTATTCTAATTTTATTTGGTTGTCCATTTTCAGGTAGCCACAAATGAGACCAATTTGTGGAAAAAAATAGCAATTAAGGTAGGACAGTCCGCATCTCAAGAACAAACCATAGACTTGAGGGATGTCAGCGACAATAATGCCAATAATTTGGTGAACCTTAGGATCAGAAGATAACCTAACTAGAACATTCTTAAGTTCATTGATTACCTTAACGTTCATTTGATCAAGTTGAATGATTTTGAGATTAGAAGGTTGGACTTCTGCATTAATTTTTAAACAAATAGATAAAAGAAATCATATTTGATGAAATTTGGAATCGACCATGCAATTATACACATTCTATTAAAAATTTCAAAAGGTAATAAGAAAGGTGGGACATTTTTACAAGCGTTAACAACATAATTCTCTGCCCGATTTTTGTTGTCACTAAAACACTTTTATCTACATTTAATACAGTTTTCTCATCTAAATCCCTTTTATCTGAAGAGGACATATGTCGTTTTAGTTGGGATCTTTTTGGTTGTTTCAGAACCAATTTCTATAGTTTTCTTGCTGCTAGAATCATTGTTCTTGCTGTTTTTTGCGATATTTTGAAGCATTTTTTGTAAAATAAGGGGAAATTTCAAAATATCGAAAAAGAAACATAAATATTATCCATAGGTTTCTTTGATCTTCGTTGGTAGTACAAAATTGGGGTTGCTAAACTCTGTTTTATTTCATCTTGTTTTGACTATTTTGGTAATACATTATTACTCACTTTAGAAGAGGGTTTGTTCGTGTTTTGCTTCTTGTGTTGTAAGGGTGGAGAGTTTCAAAATTTGCTTGGAAAATAGGAGAAGTGTCCGAAGATATTGGGGGTTGATTCCTCTTCTTCTTCACTTCTTCCCTTAGCTCACGTCTTCAGAATTATTAGGGGGGAACTAAATTATCATGTGGTAATACATTATTACTCACTTTAGAAGAAGGTTTGTTCTGTGTTTTGCTTCTTGTGTTGTAAGGGTGGACAGTTTCAAAATTTGCTTGGAAAATACTGTCGGAGAAGTGTCCGAAGATATTGGGGGTTGATTCCTCTTCTTCTTCCACTTCTTCCTTAGCTACGTCTTCAGAATTTTTAGGAGGGGTAGAAACAGAATTATCATGTGCTTCTAGAATGGTTTGCTAAGCATACTGCAAGCTTTCGAAATTAAGACCTTCAGTGGTTTGGTTTGGCCGGTTGGGACGAAAAGGTTTTTTGAAAGGAGGTTTAAAACTTCCTTTGCTAGAGGATGCCTCCTCGACTAATCTCTTCAAATCCACGACTTGATTTGATAGTTTTTGGAAATCCTTCTGCAATATTTCTAGGTCTAAAGCTTCAGGTTGACTTTTGGCTTGGGGAGGCCTAGTAAGGATTTCCATTTTCTTTTTAGAGGATGAAACTATTTCAGCTTCACTAGTGAGATTGCATTTTAAGCTTAGTATATCCTTTTCAATTTGGCTTGCCTCCTCGAAGGCCTCTAACAGTGTGCTCTTTTTAGAACTTTTAACCCAAATTGCTATGTTATTATGTAGGGCTTTGGTGTAATATGTGACAATTAGACTTTCAGTGGGCATTGAATCTGTGGGAATTTGATTCTTTAACGTAAGAAATCTCTGGTTAAAATATTTTACTTTCTCCTTAGGATTCATATTTAGACTGGAGAGATCCATAACCAAGACTTCGGGAGATTTATCATCTCCAAACTTCTCTAAGAAACAGGTTTCAAACTTGTCCCAAGAGACAATGGTATTGGGTTGTTGGGTGAAATACCACATGGAGGCATTGCCCTCAAATGTATAAGGAAAG
The DNA here is from genome assembly GCA_010110895.2 of Picea sitchensis. Taxonomy (NCBI): domain Eukaryota; kingdom Viridiplantae; phylum Streptophyta; class Pinopsida; order Pinales; family Pinaceae; genus Picea; species Picea sitchensis. Next base: position 12,387 of record SNQJ01S0188313.1, on the reverse strand, counting down.
AGTCTGCATACTACATCTTCATGCTCTATGCTTCGGAGTCTAATGGTCAACATAAAAAAAATTATGTGATCCTCAACAAATTGTTTTGAATCTGGATCAAATTTAGGAAACCATTTCTTTGGGTGTTTCGGCAGTGGATGTTGTGGTCCAGGTACAGCCACAGCATCTTGATCGAGCCAAGGTCTAGCAGGATTGTTTTGGTTTTCCATGGGTGTGGGTGGTGTTGGAGGTTGAGATGATTTACATGAGGAACTGCCTTCGTCAGATGACTCTCTTCCCGAAGAGGATGGAGATTAACCAGGAGGAGAAGGTGGGATACCAGATCCTCCAACTCGAAGAGTAGGTGTTTCAGTAGGATTGGTGGTATTATCTCCTAAAGGGTTTGAGAGTAGACCAGTGCCTTCAAGTTGTCCTCAGATATCCGAGAAATCTAAGGGTTGGTTAAGTGGCCTACCAGGTTTTCTGATATGGGACAAGGAACTATGTATCCTTCTGAGTGACTGACAAACAATTTCTTGAACGTCATCCCCTTGAGGAGATGGTGTCACTGGTTCAACTGGAAACTCAGGATTATTGTTTGAGGTAGTTGTTGTTTCAAGTGTAATGTTGTTTTCTGAGGGAATCTATGTTACAACAGGGGAGAGAGTGTGTGGGGGGGGGGAGTCTTGTGACCTCCACGTGCCATCAATTGAAATCAGGCCCTCCTTCTAGCGCCATTTGTTGATGAGAAAATTTGATAGGTTTTTAACTGGAAGAACAGGTCTGGTCGAGGGTTGTCTAAATAACCCAAGCCGTTTGGTGTAACCTATTCTGACGGGTTTAATGGCTCTATTAGCCAATCTAGGGTCCTAAAATAAAGAGAAGAGAAAAAATATCTAATGCTAAAACTATAATAATCTATGAACTTTAATCTAATTATTTACAAATATATTAAACAGAAAAAGGAAATATGGACATATCACTTATGAACAGATTTTACAGGTTGCAAGTTTTAAAGAAAGTATTGCAAAATCAATGTAAAGATTTTTTTTTCAGAAGAAGATAAAGAAAGCACATTTTTGTAGTTTATGTTTTCTAATTATAAATCTAATAAAACTTGAATTAACTAAGTTACGAAACAAGGATGTACAGATGGTCAAATCCAATCTAAAACTTCCCTGTTTCACTAGTACATAAAATGACAGAAATTAAATAAAAATAAAGGTAACCTGAGTTTTATATCATGTCTATGTCTTCTATGCAGTCTAATACTCTAGTTGTTCTGCCTGTAAGAAAAATCTATGATAGGTTTATGATGGTGTCTCTAGAACAAACTCAAGATGTTTGTTGGCAGCCAGAAATATGAGAACAAAATGATAGACAAGTATACACGATGATCTTATAATTATGAACGATCACAGTAATATAAATCTTAATGTAAAATATTCATATTATCAATCAACTAACATCAGATAAAAATCATGATCTGACAATTGATATGTTGATCACAGTGATAATTAACTGAAAAAACAAATTAAAGACAACATTTAAAATATCAAATAAAATGGAATATCACATGTCATTGAGACTAAAGCTACACAACACATTACTATTCCAAAATAAGAGAGACAAAACATAAATGAGACAACATTCACATTGGTATAAAGCTGAATTGTTATAAGTTGTTCCATGAAGTTCTGAAATCATTTGTCCATAACCTGTTCCAGGTAAAAGATCCCTTTCCCTTCTAAAATGAAGAGTATTTAAAGTGTTTTGAAATCTCATCTTCCTATCTCCTAGGATAGGATAGGATCTCATGAGATCAAAAATATTACAAAAATACAGGGCTAACAGCCACTCATAACTGAGTTGATTTCTCCCAAAAATTAATAAAAGTCTTTACAAAAGCAAATAGAAAAGGAAAAAAACTAATCATTCCAATGTAAAATCGAACATGTTTACACCAGATGATCAACATCAAGATCTACTATTTCCTTAAAACGAAACAAGAATAAGTTAGACAATTTCTAATAACTAATTTCTAAAAAAAAGTATTTAAAAATGACTTGGCTACAAAATCGTAAGATTATGTAGCCAGTCTTATCTTAGAAAACAAAATCTAATTTAAATTGATTCGATTCAAAATAGATAACATGAATATAAGAGGAAAATCATTTTACCATTTCAATAATTGACTAAAGATGGATCAGGGTAGCTTGGAATTGATTATGGATTTAACACTATTTGTGGTTTTTATCACTATATTCCATGTCCTCTTAAGGCATTTAGCCCTCCTCTCTACATTTACTCTGAGGTCGATATTTTCTTGTCTCGGTGATTCGCTTTGAGCTGTGAGTGTTTTAATCTAATCCTGAAGGATGGGTATATCAGTGTAATATCATTCAATCTAGTGTAAACAAAAATTGCACTATATAGGAGGAACGATATGTTGATGAAGCATACAGTCAAACCTGGCTATATCGATCTTACCTGTTATTTTCCCTTGACCAAGCCCAATACCAGGGAACCCCTCMTTACCCCTGAGACATGATGGAAGACTAGTAACAAAGTCATAGGGTTCAGCAAGATCAGATCTTTGACAATTCGGGTCTTCTAAAGCCAAGAAATCTTATATTTCAGAGTCCGAGACCTCATTGACCTCGATTGGTCCGATCGAGCTCTCGTTTCGAATCCTCAATTTTCTCGAAATAAGACAATCTTCTCTTTTGTTTTGAAACCCTAATGTTGTATGTTTTTGTTTTGTCTGTTTGCAAGATTTTTTTACATCGGGTTTCACAGTGGCATTCTGGCCAACATCTAGTTTAGGTATAGGAGGTTCACTTAACTCAAATTCAACATCCTGTTGCTCATGTGAATACTTACTTGGCATTACCTCGTCTGGGGGATTTCTGTTTAGAGATTTTGGTTCATTATTTGGAATGTCAGACTGTTTTTTTATTAGTGGTTCACCCGAATTAGGGATCTCTACATGAATGGTCATAGAAAAACCATTTCTTGTTAAACATCCATCCCATCAATCACACACAGTTGTCAAATGGTGAATCAATATAATTTTAATCAAGCCGTGGTGGAAAATACTAGAGTCAAGGCTCTTTCTCTTATACCTTTTAGACATTTTGTACAAGCTTCTCAACAAATAGAAAGGCATGTTTAATTGAAAACCAATGAAATGCATCAAAAGTCGTATATGATAGAGGAAAACTAAACCATAACGACCCTCACAGGTCACGAATTGTTTGAGGATTAACAGAAGGCCATTCCACCTAGATTTAACCAAAGAAATAGGGATACATTTTTCGCAGCAATTGATTTTCCTGGAGGTCATGAAGAGGCTCCAAGGTACTTCTTGAATTTTTGAGTCTTTGAACCATTTATTGCCGGTGTATGGAAGTCCTATGGCTTCACTCACAAACTCCTCGGTTACCTCTAACTGGGTATCACCAATTTTCTCTCTACATCCATCGAAAGTCTGTGCAAAATCCCTCGCTACCTGAATGTTATGTTCTTCGAACCTTTTAAGGAAGGCATCCCAGCCTTGACTTTTTAAATCTTCGACTGCATCATCATGTCATAGCAATGTCTGATAACCATTGGGCTCCAAATGCACAACATGAGCCATAACAAACTTGACCAAAATGTAACAGGGATGACTCAGAACAGTTTTAGGTTTAGATAGAAGGGGTGATAGGAACAGATCCGAATGGATAAAGAGGAACAAACCATAACGAAGGTTGTGTGTTACCATAGCATGAACATCGAGGGTTTGGTAGTAGATATTTACCATTCCTAGTAATGAAAACCCGACACATGGAATTGATAACCTATACCCGTAATGAGAGGCTCATTAATTCACTATGTCAACAAGGTGAGTTAAGTACAGAGTATAGTAGTTGTGCATTGATTAACATGAATACTAGCACGACCATTGTTTTTGCAAAGGGTTTAAATATATCAAAACAAAAAATCCTCATAATTCAAATGCAAACCATATAAGCATATAAAAATTATATCAATATCCAAAACATTCCAAAGATAAGTCAATCAAGTGTTGGATTTAAATTGGATATAAGCATGATGACCCTTAAAAAGAAATCCTTGTATAGAAAATATAATATGAAGCTAAGTTTTCATGTTTGATTCATGCTTTCAATCATGAATTAAACATAAAACAAAATGAAAACGTAAACTTAAATAATTAATGAACATCTTATCTAATCCAGTAATCATCTCAAAATGATAATATTTACAAGATGAGGTGAAGGAATCTACAAAAAATGTAATTTATTGTTCAAATAACGAAATCATGTAGGGTTGCCAACAGGTTTGGCCTTGGAATAAAACCAAACTTATATAGTAGGTAGAAAATACTTTCCATGTCCAATAGAGATAAAGGATAATAAGGAACCCAACTAAGGAAAACAAAGAGTAATTAAGGGGGGCCTTGGATAAGGGAGTTCCTTAACAAGGTTAACCATTGAAAATACTTTCCTTAATGTGATATTGGTAGGGGTTTCCCATAAGAGGTTAGTTCTCGAAAAACTATTTTCTAATTACAATGATGATTCCATAATTATTCAAGAGACAATGTGTAAAGGGTTAAAAGATGTAGCCATTCTATTTTCATGCTTAAAAAGGTGGTGCTTTTATTATTTAGATTATGAGGGATGAACATGAGGCTTAGTAACTAGATGGAGAAAAAAAATGGAACTTATCAACTCATCATTCTTAAATGCATGCAAGCTTCCAAATAAACCTAATGTCCAAAAGAGATGAAAACGTTGTTCCTAATTATCAGCATATATGGTTTTTATGGGGATTGAAATTTCTTCTAGAAAATGTTAGGAGTCTCGACAAAATTAATGGTGACTTGAATCTTATAGTGAAGGTCAGGTAACTAGATCCATCGACTAACTACATTTACTAAGTGTTTGAAGACCTTGGAATTTTTTATGTGGAACCTATAGAATTGTTTCCAACTTAGATTAAATATAGAAGTATCAAAGAGGAAATCTCAAATGATTGGATAAATTTATATGCTAGTAGATGAAATAATAGCGAAAGTAAAAAAATTGAATTCATGTGTAGGAACAAGAGGGTTAAATCAACTACCCTTTGATCAAAATGGAGAAGGATGATCCCAATCCACTAGCATTCTTCAAATTCAATCGCACTTGGATATAAGAAGAAGGTTTCCAAGAAATGGTCATCTAGAAATAGAGGAAATATGAGGCAAATATAGGTGATTCAACTATGCTTCAATTTGCTAAAATCTTAAAATTATATTAAAAAATAGTGGTAGAATGTGAAAGGAGAGAAAAAGGAGATAGGAAAAAAAGGGATCATGTTTTGAGAGAAGCGAAGAGGGATCACTCTTAGAAGATTAAAATAAGAACTAAATATGCTAGAGGGAGTTAAAAGGAAATTATTGGAGAAAGAGGAGGTGGAGTGGAGATTGAAGAGAAAAGTCATTTGGTTGGAAGAGAGGTGTGAAAACATGAAATTATTCCAAAAATGTGCAAAGAATAGGAAAACTATCAATATTTTCTGAGAGATTAGGAGAATGAGTGAATAATAGTTATAACCTTTCAGGAGATGGTGGATGAAGAAGTAATTCAATTTAGAGGTCTATTCCAATAACCTCCCAGATCTAATATTCCAAAGATCTTAAAAGTGGCCACCATTTTTCCAATACTAAGTGATGATTAACATAATGAGGATCTATGTGTAGAAGTTACTCCAAAAGAACTCAAAGTAGTTTTGCTATAATTTAAACAAGGAAAGAGTCCATGATAGAATGGGTGGGTAGATAAACTTTATTTGGGATCCTAACATTTATTGGAAGAAGAATGGCCTAGAGTTATTTATGAATCATACTTCTCATGAATAAAAATGACTTGGAATCATTTGAAGAGGCCTATATTGTTATGAAATTCTATAAGATCATAACTAATATCCAATATGATAAACTTAAATGGATCTTCTTTGAATCCATATTAGAAGCGTGGTTTGGATTTCTACAAAATAGACAAATCCAAGAGGAAATTGAGTAGCACTAGAAGGATTACATACAATCATGACTAGGAAATCCCTTCTATGGTGATCACTAGATTTGTTTAAGGCATATGACAAGGGCAGATGGCATATGATAAGGGTAGCTGGATCTATTTGAGATTAATTTTGATTGAAATAAATATAAGTCATTAAGTGGTAAACTGAATAAAGGGGTGCATTCCTTTAACAACTGGCATATGATAAGTGCAGTTGGATCTATTTGAGATTAATTTTGATTCAAATAAATATAAGTCATTAAGTGGTAAACTAAATAAAGGGGTGCATTCCTTTAACATCATTTATAGTTTTAATAAACGACCCACTCTCTAATTTCTTCTATGCTACAAGGGATCTTAGGTAGGGGTTCCTAATGCCCCCCTTTCCATTTCTAATAGTCCTTGAAGGGATAATAAGGATGAAAACAACCCATCAAAGAAAATTATAGTGATATGGGGAACTTAATATATTTAACTCATTTATTATTTGTTGACAATATTGTTTTGTTTGGTCGAGGGATATAATACCTTGGATTTATCTAAATCTCAATGATTATAGAATTAGAGATTGGTATTGGATTTATGATAAAATTGAAGGAATGGTAACTAAGTGGTGCTACATATGGTTATCCATATGAGTTAGGTTGACATTAGTAAAACATGTTATAGAAGGAAAAACTATTTACTAGTTTTTTTTAGCCCACATTCCCAAAGATATATTGGAGAAAACCAATGCCATGTTGATAGGTAAAAGAGAAAATGAAGGTATACCTATGTTGATGATTTACAAACCATCATCAATATTCAATTATAATACTTCATTACAACATATTTTACAATATTTTCTAACACCTCATTATATAGTTTTTTAATTTAGATTGCATTTTTAATATTTCTAGCTCAATGCATAATATAATGAAATAAATTGAAACTAAAATGAAAGAAACTAAACAATAACACACCATCCACACATTGAACGTAAGATGTACCCAGAAAAAACCCAATATGGAAGAGACCTAGTGAGAAGGTGAGGCTTGTTGTCTTGCTCTTTTCTTCTTAGTTATGAAATGCAAGTACAAATACAATGCACTCTCTATGAAGTTTCCATGGAAATTGTGGCTTGAATGGATTCTAATATCTTCTACATTCTATGTTGTACTTCAAAATACCATTCTCATATGTTTTGCTCAACCATGGAACAATAACAATACAATGAGATTGGAACCCATTCCTTTCCCAGGAGCCTAGTGTTTAACATGGTTTAATAGTTGTCTAGGGTAAGGGTTAAGTTTTTTTGCATGCCTCAACTCCCAATTAGTGTTAGGGTTTCGTACCATGTAGAATCTCCTTGAAATTTCACACTTGATTAACTCCATGTGTCTAACTAATGGAAGTTGTTGTGACATTCACTTGATATTGTGGTGGTCAACAAGATAGGTCAACTTGTGGGAGGGAAAACTTGTAAATGTGTTGAACCTGTACGTAATAGATCTAGCTAGAAAATACCATACACATTTGTAGAGAGAAATTGAGAAAGAAGAAGCAACAGAGAAAGGATGGAAGAATTCTCATTAACCATATTCCATACTCAAAGAGTGAATAATTTAAAATATATATAGGATACATGAGTAACTAATGCATCATAGTGGTGGTCTACAATGATCTAGAAATACACCAACAGTTATGGGAGTAAAATGCCACCTAGTTTAGTCTCTGAGGCAGGTATGGGAGTGAACTCCCACCTAGTCTGAGTTAACTAGTCTATCAATCTTCAGTTAACTTACTGAAACAAAGTGAAGTGCGGAGGAGATCAGGGAATCATGAGTAATGCGCTATTCTGGTGATGATCCCAAGGACAATGTGCATTAGTTGGTGATGATCCCAATGTTGCATGGTGATAATCCCAATGTAGCATCTAAACTCCACTCAACTAATCAAACTGAAGTGAAAAATGAAGAGAATATTCTCCTTAGAGGAATATTCTTCCTAAAATATAGGAGACTGAATAATGACTAATAAAAAAGGAAAAACCTTAGGAAAAAGAAATCCTAGGTGTGTGTGAAGTAACTCCAAAACCCACCCTGAACATCACTATGGTGAAAATAAAGAATGGGTCACGACAACGAGGCCATGTTAGATACCCAAATACAAAAGATACACTAAAATAAACGAGGAAAGAGGGAAAACCTCATGGGAAACCAAGAAGCAATGAGAAAGGATGGAAGAATTCTCATTAACTATATTCCATACTCAAAGAGTGAATAATTTAAAATATATATGATACATGAGTAACTAATTCATCATAGTGGTGGTCTACAATGATCTAGAAATACACCAACAGTTATGGGAGTAAATGCCACCTAGTTTAGTCTTCGAGGCGCTATGGGAGTGAACTCCTACCTAGTCTCGATTTAACTAGTCTATCAATCTTCAACTAATCCTATCAAACAAGTGAAGTGAGGAGGAGATCAGAATTATGAGTAATGCACTATTCGGGTGATGATCCCAAGGAAAATGTGCATTAGTTGGTGATGATCCCAATGTTGCATGGTGATAATCCCAATGTAGCATCTAAACTCCACTCAACTAATCAAACTGAAGTGAAAATGAAGAGAATATTCTCCTTAGGAGGAATATTCTTCCTAAAAATATAGAGACCTAATAATGACTAATAAAAAGAAAACCTTAGGAAAGAAATCCTAGGTGTGCAGCTGTTCCAAAACCCAACCCAACGCAAGATTGGGTCCCAAGAACGAGGCCATGTTAGATACCCAAATACAAAAGATACAAAATAAATCCAGGAAAGAGGGAAAACCTCATGGGAAACCCCTCCCCTCAAATTACAATGCATAAAGAAAAATTAGAAGAAACAAAAAAGAGTCATAAGTAAGCCCTTCCTTCACTCCAAGAAGACCTCACAATTGTGCAAGTTTGTGCTCAATGAAGCTGATTTTTTGAATATGTAGATGTTTGCATGGATATAATGAAGTAGATACACCATTGATATGTCCACACATATCCACTTTATCTTCTTGTAATGAATAAGATCCAAATAAAGTTTGAATGAAACTTTGAAACCGTAAGGCCCATTTTCGGAAAAAAAAAAAAACGCTGAAATTTAGTTTGATTTGAAAATGATCATAACTTCACTTCTTGAACTCCGTTAACCATTTTTGAAATTGACTATTTTTCCAAGAGGAATTAAATATCCATTTTTTCCCCGCAAATTTTGCTCAGAAATATCATAATCGGAAATCGATGTTCCACTCCCTTTTTTGTCTCTTGAGATGTATGCATGGTGCATGTAAAAGTGTTTGCATGTGACCCCCGAGATGCATGTCATATATCTTCCACATGAAATTCGTGAGAAAAAAAATGAAATGGAGTAGACATCATCTTCAATTAATGGTCACAAATTTATGCAAATATTTGTGTAGAAAACTCTTCATAATAAAATGCTTGATCTTCTGATGGCTTCACTTATGGATCTATCTGTTTGACCTCCTACATGAAATATTCACAATCTTCTTTTTATTCCTGAATAGAACCTCCAATCTAGTCCATAATTCATTTGAAGTTGAGTCTTGTGAGAAATCATATAATTTCGTAGAGAATTTCTTGAGAAATAGACAATAAGATAAATACTATGGCCATATTTGTCTATTGAGAAAATCATTTATCTCATCGAATCAGGATATACTTACATTGACATAGTTATTTGGTACAATCCTTGCATTTTAGTTGAAGCAGAAATTTTGGCTTCCATTCCAAATAGTTATGAGGCATGAGAAGTATTGCCAATGAATAATCCATCTTTTGTGTGTTCTTCAATCTTCAATACCAACAAAAATAATATGGTAGCTATTTAGCAAAACATATCTGATACCATGTAAATGTTTCGAACCTACATATAATAGATCTTAGCTATAAAATACCATATACATTTACGAGAGAAATTGAGAAGAATAAGCAAGAGAGAAAGGATGGAAGAATTCCCATTAAATGTGATTCGATACCAAAGAGGAATAATTTACAAGATATAGGATACATGAGTAACTCGATGCACCATAGTGGTGGTATAGAGTGATCCGACACACACCAATAGTTATGGGACTAAACTTCCACCTAGTCTAGTTCCTCAGTGCTATAGGAGTGAACTCCTACCTAGTCTCGAAAGTTAAATAGTTTATTAGTATTCAGTTAACTTACTGAAATAGAGGGAAGTGAGGATGAGATCAAGGAATCAAGGAGAAATGCATTAGTCTGGGGATGATACCAAGGACAATGCGTATTAGTTTATGATGATCCCAATGATGCATGGAGGATAACCCTAATGTACCATCTGGGACTCCACTCAACAAATCAAATCAAGTGAAATGAAGAGAATAGTCTCCCTAGCGAATATTCTTCCTAAAATATAGGAGACTAAATAATGAATAATAAACATAGTAAAAACCTTAGGAAAAGAAATCTTAGGTTAGGTGTGTGTGAAGTAACTCCAACACCCCCCCTGAACATCACTATGGTGAAAATAAAGAATGGGTCCCAGCAACAAGACTATGTTAGCTACCCAAATACAAAAGATACACTGAAATAAATGAGGAAAGAGGGAAAACCTCATGGGAAAACCCCCTCCTCAAATTACAATGCATATAAAAAAATGAGAAGGAACAAAAAGGAGTTGCTAAGCAACCCCTTCCTTCACTCCAAGAAGACCTCGCAACCGTGCAAGTTTGTGTTCGTTGAAGATTTTTTTGAAGATGTAGATGTCTGCACGGATCTAATGAAGTAGATGCACCATTGATATGTCCACACATATCCACTTTCTCTTCTTGTAATGAAGAAGATCCAAATAAATTTTGGATGAAACTTTGAAAACCGTGAGGTTGTTTTCGGAAAAATGCTGAAATTTTGTTGATTTTAAAATGATCATAACTTCACTTCCCAAACTCCGTTTCGAACAATTTTTTTTTGAAATTGGATATTTTCCTGAGAGGAATTCAAATATCCAATTTTGTCTGCAAATTTTTCTCAGACAATATCATAATTAAGTCTGATGTGCGCAGCTCACTTTTTGTCTCCTAAGATGCATGCATTGCGCATGGAAAAGTGTCTGCATGGGACCCATGAGATGCATACCATATATCTTCCACATGAAATTCAGGGAAAAAAAAAAAAAACTGAAATGGAGTAGACATCATATTCAATTAATGGAATACAAATTTGTGGAAATACTTGTGTAGAATATGTTGGAGTTACTAAGGTTTTTATTTGTTTATTAGCCATAATTAGTCATTATCCAATCTCCTATATTTTAGGAGAGAATATTCCACTTGGAGAATATTCTCTTTCAGTTGACACTTCAGTTTGAGTAGTTGAGTTGAGTTTAGATGTTGCATTGGGATCATCACCATGTTAATTCAACCTTGCCTTGGTATCATCACCAAAGTGGTGCATTAGCCTTGATTCCCTGAGTTAACTCCTCACTAATCTTTGTTCAGTCAGTTAATTGAAGACTAATTGACTAGTTAACTCAACTAGGTGGCAGTTCACTCCCGTAACTGCCTGAGAGACTAGAATGGGTGGCAGTTCACTACCGTAACTACTGGTGTGTGTCCAGATCAATCTAGGCCACCACTATGGCGACTTAGTTCACCTCAAGTCGAACTCATTGAGTTATACAGAGTATATCATGTGTAAATTATTCATTATTCATAACCGTTAATGAGAATTATTTCATTCTTTCTCTCCTTCTTCTTCTTTCTCCTTTTCTCTCTGCAAATGTATGTATCATTGTTTAGCTAGATCTATTATGTGTAGGTTCAACACATTTACATGGTATCAGAGCCGATGGGTTTCTAAGAAAAATCTACACCAAAATATTTTGCAGGTACAAAAGATTGAAGACAGCGGAAAGATGGAATTCCAAAAAGAATTAATTCTTACACCTTACAACTATTTTTCATCGAAGGAGAAAATAGCCATACATATCCGATATAGAGGGTTGTATAGGTTAACCATGAATACAGGTACAGAGCCGACATCAACCATAGAAAAATCCAAGTACTTAAATCGCATGGATGAAGCACTCGAAACAATTTGCAGTCTTATTTCTCCCGATCTCCTTTTTCATATATCTTCCTGTAAGACTCCCAATGAATCCTGGAGCATCTTGGAAGGGATCTTTGGAAAATAGGATGAGATGAGGGGACACATTCTAGAGGTGGAGCTTCTCACATTGGATCCAAAAAGCTTCGAGAATATCCAAGATTTCTTTACAAAATTCAAGGATTTACTGTCGCAACTCAAAGCTTGCGGGGTTGATAAATCGAAGGAGGAG
>SNQJ01S0188312.1:0-18356 GCA_010110895.2 Picea sitchensis | reverse complement strand
AGGTTTAAATCTTTCCAAGCCTTCAAGCCTCTCTCTTTGACTCCATTAACCCAAGGCACTAGTCTAAACCTAAAACGTTGAGTCTTTGGTGTTCAACACAATCTTTCAAACTTTCTTGAATTGAAACCCTAACTAACCCTAGCATTTCTATTAACCCTAATTTGCTGATGACGTCTTGCCCTATTTGAACTCTTGTTTGGTCTAAAAGTTGCGGTTGACTCATCTATTAATAGACATACAAGTGTTGAGTAATTTCAGTGGCTAAAAAGGGCAAAACGTTCACTTTGTTGTCTAGCTAACCTAACCCTAACTAGCTAGTGACGTCACACCTATTTTGACCTCTTGCCTGGTATAAAACGTTGTGATCTTGTCATCTAGCATTTGGCATTGATGTGTAGAATATTCTCATTGGTTTAGTTTGCAAAACTTCTACTTCCTTGCCTCTCAAACTAACCTAAAACTAGGGCTGACGTCACCTTTGTAGCATAGTGACGCAGCAGCAACAATATTTATATATGAGCAGATTTATAATATTTAATGCATTGTAATAACTCAAGGATTGACTTTATACATTGAATGCAAGTGTCTCTTTGTATTTATTGAAGAAGTAATATAATCTTTTTGTCTTTATTTGCAATCATTGACTTCGTCAATAATTACATTTATTATTGCTCATATGTATTTAAAGATAGTCATTAATATCTTGAAGAACTAACCACTGCAGCACGTTTTAGTTTTATTTGTCTGGTCTCGCAAGCAGGTGCCCTTATCAGTGGAATACCTTCTTTTGACTATCCATTTGGCAGTAATCTGTGAAGGGAAAGCTTACCTTAACCTTTGAGCTCTAAACCCTTGATCCTTTTCCTTCGGAACCCCAGATTACTAGGGACATCTCCCTTGGGATTAGCCACCCTGAATAGAAAGAGCTCCCCATCGAGGTGACAGTGGGTGGGGAAGCTCCTGTTACGCCAGTTTGAGCCTTACCTCTAAGCTCCTAAACCTATCCTACAAACTGAGCGATAACAAAGCCCAATTAATAACCTGAGGATAAAAAACCCTCGGTGAAAGGAACTCTCCTAATGAATAAATCCCAAGGTAACTGACCTAATTATGACCCATGCAGACCTATTACATTATTAACCCATGTAGGGGTGCAGAAATTTCGTTTACAAAAATGTGTGCTGGAGGCATAAATTGCCCAGTAGAACCAAACTGTCTTCGACATATTAGCATTTGATGATGCATCTCTTCATGGCACATGGAGTTGACCCCCTAGTTGAATAGGTGGTCAATAAGCCCATGCACTTGGGGGTTTTGAGGGTTTTGGCTTAACAAACCCTAGAAATCAACTCGGTGGTGAAAGATCCCACCTATCTTGATCCAAGCTTGGTCATAGAGGTGAAAGATTCCTCCCTCACCATTCTACATCAGATCTACTCATCTTTAGAGGGATTCTACACCAGCCACAAGTACAAAAGAGAGAGGGTGCAGCATAGAGAGTTTCCAGCAAGGGGGGCGCACTTGTGGAGCTAGTGCAATTCGATTTGGTTAAGGAGAAGGAGTTTTGGAGGATTTGGCTATTGGGTTATCTTGGTAGAGGCCATGGCGCTCTTCTTGGCCCATCCGGGAGGTGCTTTGGTGGAGCATTGATTTATGGTGAGAGTGGGACGAATTCTCCTAGAAGAGGGGCGCAATCTTGGAGTGGATCTACTCATGGGAAGGGCCCAAGCTTCACTCTTCAGCTAGGGATCTATTCTATCTTGTTTCTAGACTCCAGATCCACTCTTCTAGAGTATTTTTCTTGCTATTGGTGCCAAGGAGGAAGAGGCCCGAATTCTTGGGTCTTTAGTCATCCAGGAGGGTGCAAGCCAATTAGGGGTTTGTTTATTTGGAGGGTCATACCTTCACCGTTCAACCTGAGACTTCATCGGTGGTTTAGTCTGGGCTCGATCTACACTTCCAGCCATTTTCAGAGTGTTTGGAGGCCTCTAGCAGCAAGGACGAATTATTGGGTGTATTCAACTTTCCAGCAGGGTGCAACTTATCCAGTTTGGGGTTTGGCACTTCAGAGGGCAGGGATCTCATCTTGTTATTCATCTATTGTAGCCATGTGGCCTTTGGAGGCTTGTATCTTCTCTTCTTGATCTTTCTTGAGGGTTATCTTCATTTTGCTACTAGCTCTTAACTATATTGTACCAGATCTGCAGATCCATTGTATCAGGGTCTTCTTCTATTATGAATAATGTCAGATCTGAGGTATTTTGGGTTATCTCTTGTATTGTTGATCTTGCATGTTGTTGAGGCATGTTCCATTGCTATATCTATTTTTATTATTGCTGCAAACACACAAACAACCATCAGTATAAACACTAGTGCAACCTAAAAGACCAAATCAACAAAGTGTTTGACGAAATGCCATAACCAGAAAACATTTAAAAATCACATGAAAAACGCAATGTTCTTGGCATCTTGTCTTGGGAACATTACAGTGGTATCAGAGCGTTGATCTTCCCAGCCAGTGGGTATTAGCGCATGCAGAAATACAGTAGAGATGGATATTAAGGAATTTGCTAAAGAGACTGTATGTTGTGAGTGGGAATACTACGCCCTTAGTGAGGGATTTAGGGCTCAAGTAACACTCCAACAATTTATATCTATAAAAAATCCTAGATGGAGCAAAGATGAGGTCACTTGGTGGGTCAACATAGCAGAGGGAAACAAAGCCAGAGCAACTAGATAGAGGGAAGCACAACTTAACCCTACACCCATTAGGAGCAGGCAACGTTGCTACAGTTGCAAGGTGCCTTGGGAACCAGATCATAGATGTAGGGGTAATGGTAAGAAACACATTATTGAGGTGCACTATGACAGTGAGGATGAGATGCACGGTGATGCAACCATAGATTCATATTTAAAGTAGTTCGAGGAGGCTAGTGACTCTTGTGCACTTGTGGAGGCTAGTGACTCTTGCGCACTTGGGGAAGATAGTGACCCTTGCGCATTGGAGGGACAGTTGGATAGACATGATGATAGCACCTATGCTTTAACAGACATATCACATAGTGTTGATGACCTTACACTTCAACAAAGTGGTGACACTAGTGGAGATTCACACGTGTTAGCACCTAGACACGTGTTAAAATCCTTTTCCATAGTACCTTTCCTTTTGGTCCAATGGTTCACCCTTGGGTAAAGTACCTCTACAAACCTCTCAACATGGCCAACATCCAAGGATACCCTAATACAATGTCAAAAGAAGTCAACAAGTGGTTGCCAAAGTTCCCATGAAACAATGTGATAACTGTTGAGGACCATATTTATGTCACGGGCTGGGACATGGACAATGTAGGTATTGAGCATGAAGATGTAGCCATGAAGTTATTTGCCTCATCATTGACTGAAGAAGCCCTTGATTGGTTCAGAGGACTCCTAGGGGAATGATGGGAGTGTGGAGAAATACAAGGCTAGATTTGCGGCCAAGAGGTTCCCACAGGTCGAGGGGATCGACTATGATGAGACATTTGCACCTGTTGCGTGGTATTCGTCTGTCAGATTTATCTTGGCTATTTCAATATAGATGGGGTGGAAAGTCCACCACATGGATGTTAAAACCACCTTCCTTAACGAAGTGGTTGAGGAGGAGATTTATGTGGAGCGGCCTGAGGGGTTTGAGACCCTCAACAGAGACATGCATGTTTGCAAGATGAAGATCTCTTTATGGGTTGAAGCAGGCACCGAGGTCTTGGTAAGCCCGCATTGACAACTACCTTCTCGGATTGGGATTTACCAAGAGTGAAGCGGATCCAAACCTCTACTACATAGTAGTTGAGGGGCAACCGCTCATTCTCGTGCTCTATGTAGACGACTTTATATTGACAAAAGCAGATAGCTTGATCCAGGACTGCAAGGATGACCTTGCACGAGAGTTTGAGATGAAGGATTTAGGGCTGATGCACTATTTTCTTGGATTGGATGTATGGAAGGGTGATGGTGAGACCTTCTTGGGACAGGGCAGATATGCAGAGAAGATTCTTAGGAGATTTCACATGTAGGATTGCAGGGCCATGGCCACTCCTCTCGTCACCAACTGGAAGATGGTAGACTCTAGCAGAGCCGAGATGGATGATGCCACATCATACATGCAACTTATAGGGTCGCTGATGTATCTCACTAACACACGGCCCGACATAGGTTTTGCAGTTACAAACATGTGCTCAAATAGAAAGGGGGTGCTCCATGTATCCAATGGGTCCAATAACACTCCAATGTGTCATATCTACTTAGGATGATAGGTCTAGCCCCTTAGAAAATCTCACTAATTCATAGCTCCAAGTGACAATTTTCTAGTAAACATAACATTTTAACTTAATTTAAATACTTGCCTAAGTTTTAAATAAGGCCATTCCTAAGAAAAACCCATATTTCCTAAGTTTTTTAGGTGGAAGACAGACGATTAGCGAGATTAGTGATGAAAGAGAAAAGGGAAAATGTTCATGCGATGAATCTCAAAGTCGTAGACATGCACATGCCATTTTTAGCTTTTTTGTCTATGTAGCTTTATTTAGCAGACTGTCTCTTAAACTAATACAGAAAGTCCTCTCCCAGATATACCAAGAGATCTCTTAAACTAATACAGAAAGTCCTCTCCCAGATATGCGCCACTCTCTCTCTCCTTCTTCTCCAGCAGGAGATTTGAACTTGTCTCTCAAATGAGCAAGTGAGTTGTGTGTCTAAGTGAGGCACTGGCCTCTTTATTTATACAAGTCTGGCACATGTGAAGTGTCTCTTCATTGGCAGGGCTGACTTCTCAAACTGGGTGGGTAAACCCACCTTTATTATATTTCTGGGCCTCTTTAATATCTGCTGGGGCCGACTTCTTATTTTGCCTATTACAATTGTCTTTTGACCAATCCGCAAAAGGGGATTTGGTCCTATTACAATAACCGACATGATCAATCCACAATGGGGATTGATCTTATGAATAATATATCAATAATAATAAGAATACTCTTTGCAGTTACATTATTTCAACAATTATGAGGATCCATAGAGAATAATATGAAAAGGGACATGCCTATGGAATCCATAAGGATAAAAATATTATATAATGATACGAAAAGTGATGACCACAATTGAATAATGTGATCCCTTTATATAACATTGAATGAACAGGTCACGATGAATAGTTGTGAGTCATGACCCTAGGAAAATGTGCCTACTTATTAACTAATATATTAAATAACTAGGGCTATAATTATTTAGATATCCTAGTTATTAGGTAATCAATATGCATTTAATAGTACATGGTTTTTCCATAGAAAACTTCATACAACATGTACACCTAACTCTGAGGGTGGATACGACCTTTTGACCTCCTTGGCCAATACGGCGTTGGCATTGCAAGTCAAACCACTTGAGCTATTGCTCAAGGCTATGAATTTAAAAGTATATATTTAGGTATGTTACATGTTGGCATTGTCATCCTTCATGATAATATATAGTTTGTATAGTCTGTAATCTTTCCTATCTAGCAGATTTTAGTGGTTATATCAAAATTGTAAGAATGGATAGAAAAAATTGAGGGAAATATGGAGAAGGCATGCAAAGAAATAATGATAATAATGTTGAGATTGTAGTAGGCTTCAATTATTATATACATGACCAAATAAAACTGTTTGAAGTCATGACAAAGAAACTAAATCTGGATTCTTGACATCCGTGCAGTTATATCAACACATTGTCTTGAATGGTGGTAGTACAATGTATCCAGGACTACCAAGCAGGTCTTTATTCTGAACGCTTGAACACCTATACTTTCTGATGTTATGGATCATTATTTGTATCTTTTCAGCTAACATCCCCTTAATTCATTTCTGATATGTGTTCATTGACAATGGAAAGGATGGACTAGACAAGATTGAGCAAAGACAATTAAAAAAATTCTATTGTGGTTTACCATTTGTTTTTTGCAAAGAGATTGGAACCTCCAGTAGATTTTGTGTCATTATAGTCCTTAATCTTGTTGGTTAATGGGTCATTATTTATATGATTATAGTCCTGATTTTATGGATCATTATTTGTATCTTTCAAGCTACCATCCTCTTAATTCATTTCTGATATGTGTTCATTGACAATCGAAAGGAATTTTGTTGAGGATGGGCTAGACAAGATTGAACAAAGACAATTAAAAAAAATCCAATTGTGGTTTACCATTTGTTTCTGCAAAGAGATTGGAACCTCCACTAGATTTTGTATCATTATAGTCCTTAATCTTGTAGGTTTATAATATCTGAAAAAATGTAGTCTGCAATATTGTCAGAGAAAACCTGCTTATTCTATTAACTTGATTCTATTTGGTTTTATAACGTTCTAGTAATCAAAGTTCCCTACCTAGTCCCTTTCCCTCAATATTGTGTGGGATCTTTGGGTTTTAAAAAGCTGCACTTAGCACTTTCACTTGAAACCTGACAATGTGTCTGTAACAAGTAAGCTTGTTATTTAATTTGTAGACAGAATATTTCTGAATTGTATAATTGATTGATAAAATGAATAATATATGATCTTACAATCACCCTCGTGATGGTTTACTTATAGCGTTCACTGGTCATGAGGTGAAGAGGTACGTGCCTATTGATCTTTTCATTTATTTATATAAATTATTATTATTATGTATTTATATTTATATTTATATTTATATTATTATTACTTTATGTATTTATGTTCGTAACATGCCATCCCCCTTAAGATTTTGCTTTGTCCTCAAAGCAAGGGTAAAATAGGATTCTCTCTAGTTGAGCATGTTTCTGTCGTGAAATGAAGTTTTTTTTTATGTTGGTGGTAATTGATTCATCTTGAGAGTGGACCCTTCAACACCATATAGTTTATAGTGTTGACCTTGCCAATTAAATTCCATGATTTGTTCTTCAAGGTTTGTGGCATAACTTCCCAACTGTATCAACTATTCTGCACCTAGCGCCATATCCATTCCTTCGAGCGGTAGAGCATAGAATCCTGTTTGTGTTGAGATTTGGGTACCTTGGAAAGTGGTCCCCTTGTGTTTGTGAGCTTCTAAACACATGTGGGTAGTACTTTGTACCTTGTACTATGTACTTTATGTCTAATTTCACTTTGACTTAGGAGATTTAAGTCAAAAGTGAAATTTGGTCATTTTAGCCTAAAATGACAATTAATTCACTTTGTGGGTGAATTAGGAGACATAAAGTGAAACTATGGAAACTTAAGTAAAGTGGGTTTTGAGTTGAGATTTACTTGAGATGATCTCAACCATTGACTTAGAATGAGATGAGATGATCTCATCCACCCATCTTTTAGGTTTCTTTATGCATCCTTAAGGAGGGTGCATAGGGCAAAGGAGAAGCTAATTGTTCACCTTGAGAGTTTGGTGAGGAGTAGAGAGAGGTGAGAATTCAGAGGAGAGTTCAGCAAGCTAGGGCGCACATGTTCATGGAGGGCGCAAGGCAGGTTTGAGTCTCAGTTATTTGTGGTGAGTGTGTTTTCTAGGAGGGCGCACTTGAGGAGGAGGGCACAAGTCTACCTGGTAGCAGATTGTGTGGAGCTTTCTTGTTTCTGATTTGTGGGTTGTGGAGAGGGCAAGCAAAGGGCAATTTTCATGCAAGGGTTCTTCAATCAACAAAGAGACAGAGCAAGGGCGCAAGGATCTTTAGGCATAGTCAAGGAAGGAGGGGGCACACTTTTCTAGGGGCGCACATCCCAAGGAACCATTGCAGAGCTTTTGTTGAGCTTGCAGAGTATTAGGTTCCTTTGTATTTATCTTCCTTGTTGTATTACATGCTTGAAGCACACCATATATATACATTCATCTCAAACTGGTTTTCCCCAGGGGGGTTTTATCCATGGTTATGTTGACCAAAAATACCTGTGCTCATTTCTTGTATGTTAGAGTTTAGAACAACATTATTTTAGCACTAATAGATCTCTAGGTGTGTTATATAGCTTATGGTATGCATGTGCTAACCTTTGGTGACAAAACTACATGCTAGAGCACCCATTTGGCCTATGTAACCGTAACAAATCAGCGAAGAAGTTACTGAACAGTTTGCTGTCCTAAAACAACAACAAACAATTGTTAGATAGTTGAAACTTAGAGCCAACTTGAGGTCAAAGACAAACCTAGTTGGCAGCTTGATAAGACCTGGGGAAATCTTCATGGTATCAGAGCTTGGTGGTTGATTTTTGCTGAGTTTTGGACAACATATTGAGGCGCTGTTATAGACACCTTTTGGGCAGATTTTGTGGACATCCATTGATAGAGTTTAGTGCCAGCTTGTTGGCAGAACTTTGTAGAGGGTTGTAGAGCAGTTTGTGGACATTTTCGTCAGTCTCTTTTCACACCTACGTGGTAGGAGTGAGGCTGATTTTTCATGACCATGAGGGATAATGGTTGGAAGAAGGTCTAAAACTTTGTTCAATAAAGTGTGTTGCTTTCTGATTTTGATTATAAGAGAAATATTTCAAACATAGATTAATATTCAACAGATCAGAGGCCGTTTCCTGTTCCTGAGTTAGATTTTGAAGACATGATAATGATGAGTGAAAAACACAAAACCGTTTAACAAAAATGAGGCATCGATCATGGAAGAATCTCACTTTGCAACGAGGAAAGACGAAAGACAAGAGGACTCTAATGAAACACAAAACATTGCAACCTAAATAATCTACAGGTCTTGAACCTGCTGACAGCAAGTACAGAGGAAAAACTGTAAATAATTAGATAACCCAATGACTTTGAACCAATAGTAAATATTATGCTAAATTATAGTTAAAATTTCATCAAAGATACACATAAGAAAAAATGCTATGATAAAAAACAAAGGGCCACATAGCTCAGGATTGACAAGATCTGGAATCTCCGCTTTGCATTCTTATTCATCACTGCAAAATGTTTCTCTCGTACAATGGCCACCAAAAAAGCCACTTCTTAGTCCTGAAAATTTACATTTATACAAAATTTCCAATCCTTGGCGGTTGGGGAATCTCTAATTTCTAGGAACTAACTATTTATCGTAAATAAACTGAAAATTGTTTTACATGATTTTCTTTATCTTTCTTTTATTTTTATAGCTACACTTTTCAAACTGGTACTTTATTGCTATGTTGAAGACTCTCCTTCTTTTGCTCTAACACATTCGATCCATTGTTGAGGAAAGGTGCAAACGTTTTGGGAGGCTCTGGAAACTCCTTTGCTTCGAATAGATATACCTTTCTCTGTATCTTTGGGAAATGGTCTTCAACTCTTTTATCTGCAAACTTTATTAACTGCAATTTTAAGTTGGGCTGAATCAACAACCTATTGATCAAGGTGACATCCATTTCTTTTAGCTGTGAAATCTCCGTCTGGATCTCACTTAGATCTTCTTTAAACTTTAATTGGTGTCTCGCAATATTTATTTGCCCTAGAAGCCCTGTGCAATTGTCCCTTCCAATGTTTAATGACCTTTTGTCTAAGAGATTGAAAACCTCTTCGCAGTCGTCTTTGATTTCTTTGATTATTCTTTTGTTTTCCATTATGTTGGCTTCCCATACTTGAGCATAATGTCAACTCTGATTTGCTCTGTGGATGATAATTTTGTGGTTTTGGATGTCTCTTCGTTCGTTGAACATATGATTGCCCTTTGAAGAGCAATCCTTGCTGCTTTAGCTTCTTTTTCCTTCAGGATGAGATTATCAAAAGAATTGCTTGCTTCATGGAAGTAATTCTGGATGATCTCTATCTTGGAAATCAACTTCTGCTATTCAACTTCTAGCTCTGTATGCACTTCCAGCGACTGGGCCTGGAAAACTTTCAGATCTATGACTAGACCTTCTATTGACTTTAATTTTGTTTGTAATTGATTTATGATTTCTTCTTGCGTTTGACTTGTCTGTACTCTCTCTTCCATCTCGCTGAGGCTTGTTTTCGGGGATTGAATCTCTTGCTTATCCCCGACTCTGGCTTGGTCCAGACCTTTATTTATACCTTCTTCAATCCTTTTTTCATTCTCCTTTAATTGGCCTTGTAGATTAGTGATCATGAGGTTTCTCTGTCCCAGATGTGCTTTCATATTTTCAACAGTGAACTGGTTAGCTGTGGCTAATGCTCCCATAGAACTAGCTACTTCGGTAGCGAAATCTTCTTCTTCCAATTTCTGCCTATCTACTATGATTTTGTGCTTCTTTACCATGGCATTTCCCCTTTGAGGCATTTCCTTCTTCAACACCGCCTTTCTCTTCTTACTGAAAAAATAATTAGATGGAGGAATCTCTTCTCTAGAGATGGGCTCAAGGTCACTAACATATAGGGATCCCAGCTGGGGGAAACTGAAAGTGGATTGTAATGGAGTCAAAGAAGCGATGGGATCACCTAGTTCTGTAGATCTTACCTCCTCTGTTGTTTTGGGGGTATCACCATGAATTGTAGATGATGAAGGGGAATTTGGTTTATTAGACACTGGGGGTGTCTGAGACCCTTTTGTTAATGTTTATGCCATTATTATAGTTCTTTGCATTTCATAAGATAAGAGCATAATAAGAACAAGATCACTGAGAAATACACATTCACAAGAGACACAACATTTATCCTGGGAAACCCTCTAGGGGAAGAAAACCCATACACATTCACAAGAGACATAACATTTATCCTCGGGAACCCTCTAGGGGAAGAAACCCAAAGAAAACTTCCTATCATAAATGGCTTATACACGTTCAAGAGATAACTCAAACCAATACGTAAAGTCCTCCCCAAGCAGATGCGCCAATCTCTCCTCTCTCTCCAACTTCCAATTGCATTTTGCCTCATAAGATAATGAGCAAGAAGGTGTTTTAGAAGTGAGGCGCTTAGCCTCTTATATCATCTCGCACGTAAGAGTCACCATTTGTATCGGACTACTAATCGGGTGGGTTAACTCACCTTTAATTAATTCTGCCCTTCCATTATAACTGTTGTGAATAATTTTATTCTCGACATTAGAATTTGTCCGATGACTAATCCGCAGTGATCATCCTTATAATTACTAACATGATAATCCGCTGGGATTAATCCAATAACAATAATAATAATAATAACATGATTAATCCACAATGGGATTTAATCCAATAATAATAATACATGATTAATCCACAATGGAATTTAATCCAATAACAAAATAATAAGAAATGTTCTTCGCAGCTATTTTAACACTCCCTTTTAACAAGAAGGGTATTCTTCTATCCGTGATCAGCGAGAGAGGGTCTCGATCATCTAAGTGGCATCCGAGGACAAGATCGGGCCAATATCATCTTGAACCATCGGGTTTCAGCACATTTACGAGCGTCATCTAAGTTTTCTTCATCATCAACATCATCATTCTCAAAAAATGCTATCATCAATACCGGGTGACCAACATGTATCGGCACGATACCTCATCACAAGACTAGGTCAAGCCACATCACGCATCGCTACACTAGCTCAATGTCACAAATGGCTAAGCCGGTAGCTCGCTGTCACCACATCTTGCTTTACGCCCAACAATGAGGTCAGAAGCAAAGAAAACACACATCATCTTGATTTACATATAACAAATAGTTCAGAAGCAAGGAACACAAAACGTCATGCTTTACGTCTAACAACTAGGTCAAGCATGACTCATCTTTGCTTTACGCCTAACAACGAGGTCGGGCAAGGAACACATCAACATCTCGCTTTACGCCCAACAACGAGGTCGTGGCTTAGAATCACAACGCCATGCTTTACGCCTAACAACCAGGGCCTAAGCATGACTCATCTTCTTTACGCCTAACAACTAGGCCGGCGAAACGCTATGGGTTTACGCCTAACAACCGTAAGCATAACTTCATCTTTGCTTTTACCGCCTAACACCAGGTCGGCCGTGATCACACAACGTCATTTTTACCGCCTAACACGAGGTCGGCATGACTCATCTTGCTTTACTGCCTAACAATGAGGTTAGAAGTAAGGATCACATGTTGTCATGCTTTATGTCTACCGCGAGGTCGGCATGACTCATCTTGCTTTACGCCTAACAACGGTCGGGCAAGGAATACATCTTACCCCTTTTAGGAAGGTCCGACAATACTGCTTATCTCGAAGTGTTCAAACTTTACACCTAGATAGAGGTTTAGTCATCACATCGGCAACCTATTCATCCGCGGTTAATGTACGAGAGCTTCAAGGCTCCTCTCTGCATTCATGTCGCTGATGAAATGATACGGGATTCTATGTTCTTCGACCCGTCGCGGGAACACACAGGATTGCCATTTTAATACGCCTTTGATTGTCACATAGAATCGCTGCTGCTCTCATCTCCAAATCAAATAGGTCCACAAGAACTTTCGGCTTTCATATAGCTTGCAGCCTAGCGTAACATGCAATGTAATCGTCATTGTAAGGCCGAGAGCACACCGGATTGCTTCCTACTCGGCCTCGGTGAGATCATAGCCGCATCCTAAACTGAAATGAAGTGCTTCACAAGAACGCTTCCTCGCTCTAATCAGACGTAAAGATATCCACTCTCAACAAGTGAAGTCATGATCTCCATCATAGCCGACCATAATCCATTGCAACTTTAAGGTACCTCATCACATGTTTTGCAAACTACTAAATGAACACGTCCGGCTCTACTTAAACCTAATTTCAAGGTGTTCATCGCAAAACAGATGTCTGGTCTAGAGTTCGCCAGGTACATCAATGATCCAATAACTGCCCAGCATGTAGTGGCATCTATCAAATCCGAATGGGTATTGACCAACAACTCTCAAATTTCTTTGCTTCCATGGTGTATTCATGGACTTGTATTCTAGCATGTCGAATATCTTTAAGATTTCTAATTCATGTACTCCCTTGGTTAAGGAAGATTCTTTCCTGACTTTTCCATACCTCAAGACCTAAGTAAAGTAATGTATCAGGCCTTGGTCTTTCATTTCAAATTCTACCGCAAGTCTCTGTTTACATTCAAATACGAGCTTTCTTCTCCAAATAAGAATAACAACACCACATACATATAGTAATAGTATTACGGGTTCATTCTCCATGATCTTGAAGTAGATTTGAGTATGGTTTACTCTTGGTAAATCCCACCACAAGAAACCTGCCTATACTGCCATAAGCTCAAGCTTTTCTCCGAGCTTGGTTTCAACTGTATAAGGCTTTCTTCAATCTATTTACATGAGACTTCCCGTTCAACCTCGAATCCTTGGGGTTGCTCTCTATATACACTTCCTCTTCAATGATACCATTCAAAAGTTGTCTTCACATCCATCCGTGCCAGCCTTCCATTTCATCTTGGCGTTAGCAGCTATAATGGTTCGGGATTGAAGTGTATTTTGGCCACAGGAGCTTTAATGTCTCTTCATAGCTCCATTCCTTCCTTTCTCGAGAAGCCGGCAACAAATCTTGCTTTATATTTTCTCAATACTTCCATCAATAGCATGTTTTATCTTGGAGAGCCATTTTGATGATACCACATCCTTACCTTTTGGGCTGGAACAATTTCCCATACATCATTCTTTCATTATGGATTGGTATTCCTCCTGCCATGGCATCTCCCCATTCCTTATTTTGGATGGCCTCTTCAAACATGTGGGTTCCTCATCAAGTAGATTGCACATCGTGTGCCGTAACTCGAGAATGGCTTTGGTCTTTCACTGCCTTGTTGTTCCTCTTTCCTATACTTTCCATCTTTGAATAAGCTCTCTTGCCCAAGCAGCTTTTATGGGAGAAAGTCATTTGAGGAGTTCCTGAACTTTTGTGATATCATGATCTTCGTGAGTCTCCTCATCGTAGTTATGACTTCATAAAATTCTCAAGTACTGAACTTCCTCACTTGATTCTCTGGCTGCCCTCGGGATTTATAGGTTCCTTCATATACCTCTCAAGTCGGGTATCTTCTTTGATTTCTTAAGTGCATCTTCTTCATCAAAGGTCACGCCCCACTGATCTCAATGTGGCGGTGAACAAGTATGTAGATTCTAAAGGCCATGGATACATCATGATCCCACAAATATTCTTTCCTGAGGGCTCCAGCTTTGTTTCTTTCTCTCTTTGGTATATATGTATAAACACCGGACGTACCCAAATATTTTGAGATGGCTTTCACCGATTCTTTCCTATGAACATCTCTTCCTCGGGTGTCTTGAGCCCAGTACCAGGCACCTACTTCAGACATAAATACCATTGCCGCTTTCTAATGAGTAAGTTACAAGAAGATCTTGATCTTCACAGCCTTCCAAAGATGGTTTTGTTCTTCCGTCACATAACTGCTTTGTTGAGATTTTGATCCCAACATCTCTAAGTGTAGTATATTCACTAATTCTTTTGAGGTATATTCTCCACTATCCTGACCCTCGAGTATCCCATCTTCCCATGCAGTGGGTTTCTCTTATCAAGGTTTTGAATTCTTTGATCTTGTTGAACACTTCAAATATATCCAAGTCTTTGACGAGAATAGTCACAATGAATGATACATAGTGTACATACCCATTAATGGAGGATGATGCATTGGGCCACATACATAAGAATGAGTTCCCAGGACTCCTTTGCCTTGTCGGCCCTCTTCTAAACTGCCCCTGACGTTTCTTCCTTGTGCACATCCATCACATACCCCTTCATGGTCACCTCTTTGAGTTCTGGTAAACTCTGTGACAACTTTGCATATGTATGGTAGCTTTGTAGTTGATGTGAGCTACCCTTCTAGAGTTCACATGGATTTCAATACAAGGGGTCATACTGAAAGGACCCAGCCTTCTTCTTTCTAACATGATTGCTTCATTTATGATCTCCTTTAGCACGCTGTTTCTCCTCAGAATCCTTTCTCTAGATAGCTTCCTCATGTGACCCGCAGTTAGTTGTCAACAAACAACAAGCAAGAATATCCTCTTGCCAATATAAAGCAATAGTAATTTAACAATCATCACAAGATTCCTTTAGAGCTATTACTTATAATTTAGCAAAGATTGCTGGGTAAGGGAATACAATTTGAAATGAGGTCAACACTCTTTAGTAAGTTAGCACCAAGAATTTTTCCATGGCAATCTGAAACTAACACTAATGAGGTTTCTCCGGAGGAGGTGTTAGTTGTATCTCGCAAAGCATATACCTCTATATTCTCACATATCAAGTATAATACTTTACGACAATTACTATCTCAACTAAAGCTCATTAGCTTGTCATGTGTACCTTTGAATCTTGATTAATCAAACTTGAGCCTTATGTCCTCAAGGGTGAAAGTGCTTGCTTTTCTTTCCGTGTCTCCTTCACTCATGACGCAGTACTTCTTCAACCTGTCGCTTGTACTAAGACAATATGCTATCTTGACAAAAGATTAGTTAGAGATAAGCTCTATGATCAACTTTTTAATCCTTCTAATGATTTGACTATAGCTTCAACATGCAACACTGACAATATAATTTCATAAATGTATAGATGCATATTAGAATAATCACACCTTGGTTGCATCGTTCTCAATGTGTTGGATCTTTGAGATCCTTTTGGATCTATGGCAAAAGATCCCTTCTCCCGCGAAATACTTTAGGGTTTAACCATTAAACTATACAAGTACATACCTCTAATAGCATTTCCGTTGTGTAGTGGCTCCATCTCGTAGCAATGTAATCATTACTAAAACTTCAAGTGTGATTGCATGTGGTTCTACTACTGCACCGAATCAGAATCAAGAATCGGGTTCTCGAGACTACAACTCCGTGAATCAGAATTTAGGGTTTTATGAGGGAAACCCTAATTTTTCAAACTCAAATTTTGGAATTTTGATCAAGGGACTAGATGCGCTAATGAGGCGAAGTTAATGGGTGTAAATTTAATTTCTAAAACTAACTTTTACCCCTTCAAATCTGATCTCAAGGATTTCTCTCGACTGTTGCTTCTGGTTTTCTCGTACTTATGGTACTGCATTCTCGGTTGCACTTTGTGAAACTAGGGCTCAATTTCTCCGGAGATCTAGCCATCTAAAAGGTGTTTAAGTGCTAAAATGATCGCTAAGGGGAGAGCGAACTTAGGTGGTTAGGGAGCTGAATATTCACTTTTGCAAAACCCAAATTTTGGGGTACTATGAATGTTGACGTTTTCCTTGCACCAGGCTTTCTTCAGTTTGGCTTTTATACCATGTTAATGTTTATGCCATTATTATAGTTCTTTTCATTTCATAAGATAAGAGCATAATAAGAACAAGATCACTGAGAAATACACATTCACAAGAGACACAACATTTATCCTCGGGAACCCTCTAGGGAAGAAAACTCAAAGAAAAACTTCCTTATCATAAATGGCTTATACAATGTCTAAGAGATAACTCCAAACCAATACAGAAGTCCTTCCCAAGAGATGCTCTAATTCTTCTTCTCCTCTCCAACTTCCAATTGCAACTTGCCTCATAAGATAATGAGCAAGGGAAGTGTGTCTTAGAAGTGAGGCTAGCCTCTTATTTATATCAACTGGCATGTGTGAAAGGTCAAAATCTGGCAGGTCATCTTCAATCAGTGGGTAAACCCACCTTTAATTACTCGCCCTTCCATTATAATCATTGGCCGACTTCTCTTATTCTCGCACTTGTAATTGTCCGGCGACCAACTGCAAAAGGGGATTTGGTCCTTATACAATTACCGACATGATTAATCCTCAATGGGGATTAATCCAATAACAATAATAATAATAATAACATGATTAATCCACAATGGGGATTTAATCCAATAATAATAATGACATGATTAATCCACATGGGGATTTAATCCAATAACAAAATAATAAGAATGCTCTTCGCAGTTACATTATTTCAACACCTTTTTCCATTCCTGAGTTCTCTGCCTTTTGACCTTCTGCTTTCCGTGGGGACTCTTCAGTCTCTTCTGGAATTTCCTTTTTATTCTCTTTATCCTGCCCTGCTGATCCAAAACTTGGGGGTATGCTTCCTTGTTTCGGAGGCTGAGTTGATTCTTCTCCTAGTAATACCCCGGGCAAACCACTTCTCCGATGTTTCTAGAAGTTCAGGAAATTGTTTTGCAAGTCAGGTGACAAAGATTGAAACCTGGCCAACACTTCATCATAACTTATAACTCCTCTGAACGTGTTGTCACAAGGGGACTGTTCATGCTGGTATGCTTTCAGATTGTAGTTGACTTGGTGATTACCCACAATTTTATAGGGATCATATTTCTCGTGATCGAGATTTAGCTACTTTATCTCTCCTAATGCGATTGCCTCAACCTTGGAATGCCCTAGATTGAGTAGTGAATATTTCCCGACTTGCACAGGGAAAATAGGCCATAATCTCTTTTGGGCCATTTTTAGTTCATTCCCGTTGCCACCTATTACTATCTGATGAGCCACCTCCCTGCATACCAGTCTATCAGGGAGGGATTTTGGTAGTGAGTGGGGAGGGATTGAACATCCGAAAACCCTAATGTAGGAAAATTTTTCTTCTATAAACCAATCAGCGACGGCCTTGAGACTTTCCACGACTGACTCAAAAATACGGGGAGGCTCACAGCCATACAACATTTGGTGCACCGGAATCGCCACGAAGTGGCAAATTTCGTAGAAGGAATCCTTAGCATTTTCCTCCCACAACTTAGAATGGTATTCATGAATGGGTTTATTTGAGGTTGGGTTCCAACTCCAATTCATCAGAGGGAAAGGGGTCAAGAAGCATATGGCGTCCATGATGTAGGCGGACATATAGAAGGCCACTGTTTGGCCCTTGGACTTTGCGGTTTGATGCTCTGTTACCTCCTTAGATAAATTGTCTGATAGGATTTTGTCCCAGTTGAAACTAAAACCTTCAGCTGCTTCATGAAGAAGAGGCACCCATTCCGCAGGGAAATGAGTGGGGCCTTTCTTTTTGAAGAGTCTGCAAAGCATCATGGCTACATAGACCATGTATTCATTTAGTGAGGCTGTGGCATATTTCCCGTGAGTATCGGCCCTGAACTTTGTTGGCATTCCCCACCAGCCTCTAATTATGTCAGGGTATGTCTGACCTGACTCTGTGCATTCCTTTCTTTGGAATTCGGTTATGAATTCAACATTATAAATATACTTAGGATTAGGGGGTAGCATGTACATTACTTGTATATGTTCCGGCCTCAAAGAACCGATGACGACCCCATGGCTGTCTAGAATGCTCCTTGTCTTCGCGTCTGCTCTCTCTAAGGCCCAATATATCATATCATTATATGGCATGAGCCGTGGGTGTGTTGCTTGTTAATGTTTTATGCCATTATTATAGTTCTTTGCATTTCAATAGATAAGAGCAACATAAGAACAAGATCACTGAGAAATACACATTCACAAGAGACACAACATTTATCCTGGGAAACCCTCTAGGGGAAGA